>JAQFVV010001246.1:0-89448 GCA_028023455.1 Epiperipatus broadwayi
CTTCTTACCTCAGCAGATTATAATAATAATAATAATAATTATTATTATTATTATTGAAGTATGGTATATTGATAGAGCACATATTATCCTTCCTTATAACTAAAGTAAAATTAAATCATTTTACTTTTCAGGCATAGGGAGTTTTTTTTTCTTCATATACCTCCATTGTTTTAAGTTTTATATTTGTGCAAAATTAATTTTGATATGTGTAAAGGAAATTAATATTTAAAATAAAACAACACTTTATTATTCAATTTTAATTTATTAAAAAACAATTATATTCTGTTTTTATTATAAAAAACATAACTATAACATTTTACAAAATAAAAAAGCTGAATAGGTAATGTAAATTATCTCCATTACAAAATCTTGTTTATATTACAAGAATATTTTATGAAAATTATTTAAGAATTAAATTCATTTCAATTTTTTTTACACAATTTAATAATTTGACCTGATTTTAATTTAAAAAATGAAATTGGCACAGTACAGTAATGGTTTTTTTGGATAGAAAATTATTATTTCATTAATAAAAGTATTTTATTTTATCAATTCCATCTGCAGCATGGTTTATTAACATTTATAATGTTCAGTGAAGTTTTACTGTATTTAAAAAAGTGAAACAAAACATATATATGCAATATGTATGTGTGTTATATTTCTTTGTAGATAATCCATTCCTTTTTCTTATGAAATTTTCATATGATAATACTTATAGTTTGTTTTTGTTTTTTCCACAAATTTTTCATAAGAATAAAGGCCAAAGAATTCATATCCAGATTTTAAAAATAAACAGATGTTCTCAGGCATATATTAGGAGTTTGTATTTCTGAACAACAACATTTGTGCTCCAGCTCCGGGTTTATCTGTATTTAAAATCATCCCATTATTGTGAAATTGGCAAGTATGGCTGTGATGGTATTGATCCTTTGTAAGATTTTTATCAAAATTATACTTGGGAAAGAGTGGGAGAGACATATCTAATTACTGGATCTGAAATTTATAGTATTCAATGAAGTATGGAGAGATGTATGTGAGGAATAACAAGAAGAGATGGAAAAAAGAAATAAAAGGATGAAAGAATGAACAGGGGCTACTGAAATTATTGAAAGAATTAAGAGACTGGAGGGGAGTTAGGCTGTACATATTATTAGAAGAAATGATGATACATGGACAGTTGAAATCTTTACCTGGATCTAAGAGATTATAAAAGACCTAGGATGAAATAAGATAGTATGCTGGGGTGAAGTGGAGAATAGAGGCTAGAGATCAGAGAAGATGTATTGAACTTGGAGAGATTTTTATTTTGTAGTGAATTATTAATGGTTGAAAATGATGATGATGAAGATAATATCTATAATGTTATATTGAAATAATTTATTTACTATTTGTAAAAAAGAAAATTAAGTTTCTCAATTAGTATGTAAAAGGAATTGCCCAATAAAATACATTGTTTTTGCATACATTGTATAAGTATGTGCATAAATTAACCAAATTCACTTAGAGGTATGTACTTTTTTTAATCTTTATAAACAAATTATTATATAATACACTATTTATTTTATTAGTAAAAAGGGGGCTCTAAACATATCTTTTACACACACAAAAAAACTTATTAATAACAATTGTCAATAAGTAAGATTATCTTTTTAATTGAAATGTTATATAGAATAATTAAATAATTTTTTATTTAAAAACATCACATGTAAAAATACACAATTTATGAATAAATTTAAAATTAATAACTTTAAAAATATTTAAATTCTTTATTTTTTTAAAGCTTTTATTTAAATTACAATCTGCTTGTAAAACATTTAAGTTAGAATAATATTTTTAAATCGAAATTTAATACATTTATATACATTGAATTTGTTGAGATTTGGTACATGTGATGGAAATCACAGGCAATGCAATATGACACAAAATATTTTAGGTAGGTTCATTAATTTCTTAACGGAACAATGATATGAAATTTGAAATATTTTGATATAAAATTTAAAATAAGTTGTTAAAATTTTTTAAAAGTTTTTACTAATGCGCGCAAGAGGATGATATATATATTGTTAGGTGGTTTGTTTCAATTACATCCTTTTATTAGAGTTAGAATAAAATTTTAAAATAGAAGTTTAATATATTAATATTCAATATAGTTTGTTGAAATTTGATACATTTTTAGACAATGCAATTTGACACAAATATTTTAAATAGCTTTCCTAATTTCTTAAATACAGAGCAGTGGTCAGATGCACAAAACTATTTTAAACAAATACTCATAATTTTATTTTCAACTTTAATGGCATTTTAGCATCATTTAAAATTGAAATAAAAACATCTTTGATTGCAGTCTTAATCCTAAGAACTAAATAATAATAGATATAAAAAAATATTTTATAATCAAAATGCAGTCTTAATCCTAAGAACTAAATAATAATAGATATAAAAAAATATTTTGTAATCAAAAGTTTTTATTTACTTTACTTTAAAAAAATGTTTCTTCAATCACTATTTGGGTTTTTATATTTAACTTGAAATAAAAGCATTGGTGGAGGGTCCAGAAATGAATTATATCAATGCCTATTTTTATAACAAAATATTGATTAATTAATTTCTGGACACCCCCCCTCCACTTTTATTTCAAGTTAAATATAAAAATCACAATTGTCATTAAAGAAACAATTTTTTTAGTGGAGGTATATAAAAGCATTGATTATAAAATATTTTTAAATATCTATTATTACTTTTTTTTGTATGATAATTATTGTTTTTTATATATGTTAGTTTTATGGGGCATTTAACCATCCAGGTGCATCATCCGAAAATTTTGGTTCAAGGTTTTTAGTCACTCTAAAACCATCAATTTTTGTGTTATCATAGCGCAGCGGTCCCCAACCTTTTTGCACTTAAGAGCACATTCTATAATACCCGCCCGTACAAAAAAATATTTATTTCAAAAATAAAATTTTAACATTTGACTACAATATAATAAAATAATTTATAAGAAATTTTAAAAATTAAATTTATTTGTATCAGATAAATAATTTTTTATCATGTTTGGATAGTGGCGGGCACACGTAAAATGGTCTGCGGGCACCATGGTGCCCGCAGGCATATGGTTGGGGACCCCTGTCACAGTGAATTTACAGTCAGTTTAAAGCTTAAAACATACAGTAAAATGCTACTCTCTCTAGAATTATTTTACAAGTAAAAAATCAATATTTAAATTTAAAGTTTTAACAATGGGAGAAGGCGGACTTTCCAAGGTGCTAATTGGTTGTTTCTCATTTTGAACAAAAGGGAGCGCTTGTCAACAATTTTGACAGGTCTAAGTTCTTTGTTTTGATTTTCAAAATGAAAATGTATATTTTAGTTTTTTTTTTTTCGTATTTTTTTACATATAAATTATTATAGAAAAATAGTTAAGATTTTAGTAAAAATTCTTTACTTTTACATGAACGTAAATTAAGAAAGCAATCAATGATGTACGCAGCATTTTCTAATAGGTTATGAATATTCTTTTTAAGCTCTCCACTATAGAGTATTTTTATAATTATAAATAGATATTTATTTTTGAAAAAACTTTCATTCACTTTTGTAATCTGACATTATTGATTTGTGAATGTAATATTAAAAGAATATATATTTTACTGCTGATTCTGTAATTATCCAATCAAAAGTTTAAAACTTTAATTCACTTTGCCAATAAAAAAATTTTCAGTTTAAAAGTTAATGTTTTATATATTTTTTATTATTGTGTTATAGAGTTATTGTAAAAATTTCATCTTCAACCATGTAATACAAAAATCAATAAGGCACTTTCAGTAATCAACAGATTAAATTTTGATTGATTTGCTAAATGTTTTGACAAATTTATGTATTTAACCTTTACTGCCTTCAATTTTAAGAATCTTTATAGGCAGATAGAATTAAATTTCCAATTTTTGATGGGTCAATTACAGAATCATCATTAAAAATATATTTGTTTTGTTTTTTAAAAATTATATTTGTTTTAATATAGTTTCTAAAACAGTTACTAATTATTGATCAGATTATTAAAGATAAATTTTAAAAAAAAAATGTAAATTCTATTTTATAATTGACAAAAACAATCTATTGCAGTCAACATCCAATTACAAATTGCAGCCATACTTTATTGATTTCTCTCTTAATTTGTCTTCTTTTAAAAGTAAATATTTTCTAATAAAATCTTCTAAAATAATAAATATGATATAAATATTTTGTGAAAAAAATGATAAATATATAAACAAAGTATAGAAAATATATGTTTTCATTTTCAAAGTCAAAACAAAGTAATAGTAGTGTCCAAATCAATTACAAGCACTACTATACCAATCAGTGTAATTTATAGGCAGGTGTTAATATCATTATAATAGCATTAAATTGAAATATTGAGTTATTAGTTCTAAAAAAAAAATCTAAAAATATCAGATTTATGCAAAAATGTTTTTTCTATAAAACGAACGGAAATCGGCAAAATAATGCTAGATAGCGGCAAGAAAGTGAATTAAAGCTGAGCAATGGAAGTTTGTATTCCCTGTTGTCTAACCATTTTAAAAATGCAATTATTTTTGCAAAAAAAAAAAAAAATGCAGTTATTTTAAAATTATTTCCAGTTTCTGCATTTGTCTTTACATAGCTGACTGAAATGACAGAAAGAAAAATACATTTTCAAACATACATAATATATAAAATTATTACTATTCTCTTTTATGATTAATAAAAATTCACAATGTATAGTTTCTTAATTACTACAAGTACTAATTTAAACTATTTAAATTAGCTTATGTAAATTCCAGTATTGTAATTTTTTTTTTTTTTAAAGTAAATATAAAGTTTAGAGCACATTAAATTTACAATTTATTAAATCTTTTATGAATATATAGTCACTTTTTTTATTGAGTCTATTTAGAGCACATTAAATTTACAATTTATTAAATCTTTTATGAATATATAGTCACTTTTTTTATTGAGTCTATCTGTGGTTGTTATATATCATCTTACATAATAACAATAAAAATACTAAATTGATAATTAACTATTATATAGTCTTTTAATCTGCAGAAGTACACAGTTGAGGCAGGTTAAGGAAGATTAAAAGACTGTATATAATAATTAATTACCATTATATTTAGTATTTTTATTGTTATTACAATAGTTTTTTAATTAACAGACATTTTATCTGTATCATCTTACATGTGTGTTGATTGCAACCTTATAGTTTTTTTAGTAAAATAATTATAGTAGCTCTCTTTCTAAAAAGTACTGTCAAAATAGTAATGATAATGATCATTATAATGAAGTAAGTTTTTAATGATCACTATTGTATCTATTTGTATAAAAAAAAATGTATGCATAAGGGAATATGACTATTTTAATGGTCTGGTGAAAATGTAAACTATCATTGGAAATTTATTCTAAACTTTAAACATATTATAATTTTATTGTATATATATACTAGCAATTCACATCACATTGTGCTTTACTTTACACTACTTTCCAATTTCATATTTAGTCAAAACAAAAATATGATTCACAAGTTAAAACACTTCTATTTTTTTTTTAGAAATAGTGAATTTGATAGAAAAAAATATAATTAGCTATTCAGTTTATAGCACTAAAGTTGTTCTAAGTTAAATATAACTTGGATAAATTGTGGTTACTAATATGCTGAAATGAATGTAGTAATATGGTTTATTGTTTAATTTATAATGAGTCTCATTGGAATTGACACATTATAAATGAAAGTTTTGATGTGTTAAATTTATTTAATGTTAATATATAGTTTGATTGTTTAAAAAAATATTTAAAATTTCACATAATAAATGGCATTCAGTTGTATTATATTTCAATTATCTGCACACTCTTCTGGTTAATCAACATTATTTTCCTAATAAGCCATGAGATCATACTGAACACATGGTTTATCTTACCATCAATACAAGCAGTTTTTTAAATGCATTTGTAATATGCACATTTGTATGCATTTATATTTAGACACTATAATTAATGCTGCTACATTTCAAACATACAATTGTAGACATCACTGAAAATACAGCAGTGACTTTCAATATGTCTTTTGACTAAACCAGTTCTCTTCAATTAGCCAAGCCAAAGCTTAACTCAAAATCTCATATACTTTTGCTTACTTAGACAAATTAATTTTTATAAGTATCTGCTGAAAACACATGATACTTAATAAGTTTATGTAGTGTACATTAAATAAATAAAAAGCAAGTTTATTTAACTAAGACATTGAATTAGATTAAAAGGCATGTTGGAGATCCTTGGCATGTCCCCCCCCCCCCCAAATCTTCAATCATATGTTTGAAATGAAAGTTAATTGTAGATTCTACAAATGTGAGATTCTTGCTCATGAGTAAAAGGAAGTTGTCCATCTAATAAAAAGCAAATTATCATTTATTTAAAGAGTTAAAGACATTTGATTCTTTAATAAATTTCAAACTCATATCTAAAGTTAAATAAGATATTTTAAGTTAAAAGGAAATTTAATAATTTTTGAAATTAATAAAACAATTACTGTATTGTAAGTAAATGTTTGCTAAACATGTGGCACTTTTAAAATAGATTTATATATATATTGTGTAACGGGATGTACCGTTTTCCATATATATATCTTACGCATATATGTAATCTTGTAAGATTGCATGTATGTATATATAATGATACACGTAAATGCATAATTGTTTAAAAAGAAAATTCGAAACTTATTCCATTTTATCGCCCAGCATATTTATGAGCATCAATTTATGACCTCAAGCGCCAATCCTATATTTCTATAAGAATTATGCTGGGAGAACTGGAATACCAATATGGAAATGCCCCTGGACTAGCTCTGCTCAGGGCTGGTGATTGACAAATCGATGGAAATCTATGAAGAAAGAGGTTACTATACTTTAATATGCTTGATATACTATTCTAAATTCTTTCTACTTTTACAAAAACTAGACCCAAATAAAACAATACCAATAAACATACATTTCATTTTTAAATTTGTACATTTTATTTTACCATAATTAAATATTTTGTACTCTTTATTTTAAGAAAAACGCATGCATACACACACAGCATAGATATTTATAAAATCACATGAATAAAACATATATCAGTTTATACTAGTGAGAAAAATCATTTCTTTTCTTTGATTCTTTCTTCTTTTTAAAAGTTTATGTATATCGTTCATGATAATGAAGTTTGTAAAGAAAGTTTGTGAAAATTATAAGAAACAGACGTATGTACATACGTACTTCCCCGGGGAAAATGATGAATTATTAAAAGTGAAAAATTTCATTTGTTTTGACTCCTTTTTATAGCATTTATATACTGGCGATTAAATTGGGTTATTTATTCCGGTTGTTCTATATTTTTGCTTGTTGATTTCATTCCTTTGTTTCTTTATTTAGACTTCGGATCAATTGGTTTCTATCTTTGTCAGTTACTTTTCCTGCAACCACCTTCGGACCTTCATGGGGTAGGATTGCACTGCCTGGGACGCTTTCTTAAGCCAGCTTGCCCACCATTTTACCCTCCATTTCTCTCCACAAAATCTCTCTTGCAGCACTCTCTACAAAAATCAGCAATACAATGAATTCTTTTTAGCAAGTTCTGCCGCTCAAAATCCGGATTCTTTTCGAACAAAAACTTGTCGCACCTCCGAATCTAATTTTGTTGTTCTTTTGTTTTTATTGACATTCTTTTGAATCTAAACTTTAAGCTCACTAATCAAATTCCTTAGATATCGATCAAGTTATTTTTGATATTTTTTTTCATTTAACTTTTCCAAAATGAAATTGAAAAGTTTCCATCTTGAAAAATAAAGTATATTTCCATAACTGCATTTATATTTTTTTATTATTATTATTATTCTATCTAGCAAATATATACATGCATTCTCAAAAAAACAAACGAGCGCACATACCCTCCCCTTTCTTCTGTTTATTTTAACCTTTTTAAAATCCCTATTTAAAATTATAAATCTATATACAACAAAGGAAATATAAATATGAAAAAGAAATAAATTTAACTAATCTGGCTATTTACCGACGCATACAGGAATTTTTACTTTTTGAAACAGGGATCGAACCCAGCCCTGTTTCAATTGTAAGAGGGACTAAGCCAAATAGTTATAAAATTACTTATCCTTTATTAAATATGTGTATATAACACCAACATCGAACAAATTTTTTTTTTTAAAGAGAGATAAAGTTTTAGATTTCTGCAGGATTAAGAACAAGTTCACTAACATACACCTAATATAACTATGAATGTTTTCAACTAAATGATATTATGACATAGATAAATATAAAGCTAAAAGGTAATGACTTATTGTCAAATATGATGCTAGGCAACCAGACTTAAAAATGAAGAAAACAAAAACAATTCTAATAAATGTTTATCTTAACAATTGTGCAACAATGAACAATTGCAGCAAGCACAGAAAATGAAAGCTACCCACTTTGTTGATAACAACTGAAAAGATTGCACAGGAAAATCACCATTTTTCTTTGGCAGCAATTTTTGTTAGAAAAAACAAAATGGATATCGACATTCGATTTTAGAACAAATTTCCACCATGCCAGAAAAAAAATTGATTTCAGCTAGTAATATAAATAGAAATATAGATACATCTAAACAGTGAAAGTAAACCAAATGGTTTAAACAGATTGTGAAAAACTTTAAGTGAAAGAAAGTTTTAAAAAAAGAAGAAACAATGCTTGAAGTCGTTAATAATAATTTATTTTTCTTACATCACTTCTCTATGCACAGAAACCAGCCCATAAACAATTGTATATATTAAAGAGGGTAGTGCAATGTAATCTGGGTAAAGGAAACATGCTGTAGGTGACCAATGTCCGCTTTTCATGCCAATAGAAGAGGATTACATGTGTAAAATCTCTATCTTGTTAAATAACGGATCAGAATATCAAGCTCCAGTGGATCTTCTGCCCTTTATTCCAAGGAAACAACCGGACAGTGCTGATGACCCGTCCTGGAGTATACACATCACTTATACCAGTGGACAAGTACACTGCCCTAGGAGATCTGTTATCAGAATTAAGACTATTAACATAATGAACAGTGCTTGCCTAGCTCAGAAACTTATTTTTAAATCCTATTGATTTGTATATATATTTTTTGATGTTTATCATTTTATTTTTTAAAATTTTTTTTTCATTTTTCGTTTTCAAGTTTGGAAGCTGATGCTTCAGAAAATGGGAGCGTTTACTTTAAGTATAGAGGGTGGGGGAGAATTAAATTGAGCAAATATTTGTGATACTAAATAAAGTTTAGCTCTGCACATCCCTCCAGAAGCTTGACAGCATTCATCTGAAAGTGAGTTGAAATAAGATTTTGTCAATATTGAACCCTAATAGCATATTATGATGATTTTAAACAGAATTCTTGTTATTTATTAATTATTATACTAAAACTTATATATGTATTTTTGTACATATGATTATCTCTTGAATGAATAGCTTTTCTCATTAATTTATGAAATCACATATATGTATAGAGATGGTTCTTTCATTCAAAGGGGATGGTGATAATTGTGGATCAGAGATAATGCAAATGTAAATAAATATAATTAGCAAGCTAGATTTAGGGTTTTTTGAAATCTTATCTTTTTGTTGTATATATATTATTCTGAAATATTTTTATAAATAAAGACTGCCAGTGAATAGATTTCTATCACAGGATTTGGGATTGGGATATTCATTGTATTAAGCTCTTGAAGTGATAGAAAATCAGCCTTATCTTTCAACACCATACTTATTAATATTGTTGCATTATATTTATTTAATAAATGTTATTGAGTTATAGCAATCTATTTAGCTTTTACTCGATCAACAAATAGATTAATCATTAATATCCATATACCACTTTTTATGTATACATTATTAGAAATATTTTGGGAGTATCTGTTAATTGATCCTCGCTTATATAGAGGTGCAGTAGTTAATAAGTTGAACAAGCCCATCTCTGAAGAGAACCGACTGCAAATTCTTCTTAAGTTCAAATATTGTGGCGTAATGGAGCCTGAAAGGGGAGATGTGGTTGAACTAGTCCAAATTGCATTAAAATTTAACCAGTCAATATTGAGCTAGTATATTGAAGGTAAATGTGGGTGGGATCAGCTTTTCATCATGCCAGCTGTAGCATCCTACACAAAGACCCCATGTCCAACCATAGTGAGATGTGCTCCCTCTTGTGACGACCTTAACCTCATTATATCTGGTGCTCTAGCTTTAGGGCATGAAACAAAAAGTTTCCAAGGATATCTACATCAGAACTCGGAATATATATATAAAATTCCCTTTGCCTTCAAACTTTAAATGTTTTCAACAGCGAGAGTGAATAAACATAAGAATTTTATTTTTTCAAGCTTAATCATGCCCATTAAAAGAGGATAATATTAAAGGTGGTGAATGCATATATAGAACTAAAAACATCATGATAAGCAGAGACCAATATTCAAATAAATAATCAATAAATCATGTTTAAAATTGGTGAGTCAGGTGAGCTAAACACACAAACTAAAATAGGCAATAAAACATGCACATACAATAAAAAAATCATAAACGCGAATGGCATGGAGTGGCAAGGGACCCTATGGTATAATACCTTAATATCTATAAACAAATACAAGCTTTATATAGGCAATAAAACATGCACATACAATAGAAAAATCATAAACATGAATGGCATGGAGTGGCAAGGAACCCTATGATATAATACCTTAATATCTATAAACAAATACAAGCAAGCTTTAAACCACTTACATAAAACACATTAATGTAACTTAGGAGCGGAAAAATGTTATTGAACAAATTATTGAACAAAATTGTAGAACACTGAAAAAGTACAAGATACTTGGGATCATGAAATCGAAGATGATAGTAGTGGGGAGGATCCACATTTATCCAAACATCTGGGGGGTCTAGTAGAAATGGAACACCTTTCACAAGTATATGTGGCAGACCAGGCATCACTGCAGGTCCAAGAAGCACTCAATGATGGTCAGGAGTTTTTTCAGGGAGATGAACCAAAGTATGAGCAGCATGGAAGCTTGAATGAGAGCATATATGAACAATCTACGACGTGACAAACCAAAGTATGAGCAGCATGGAAGCTTGAATGAGAGATATATGAACAATCTATGAGGTGACAAACCAAAAGTTGCTTAATAACACCAGTGGCCTACAAGATGACATGAACATCATAAAGCAAGATGTGATAGCAGTTATGAACAATCTACGAGGTGACAAACCAAAAGTTGAATAATAATACCAGTAGTCTATGAGATGACATGAACAGTATGAAAGCAAGATGTGATAGCAGATATGAACAATGTATGAGGTGACATGAACAGCATAAACCTGAAACTGGACAGTAATATCAGTGTCTATGGGACAACATGAAAACATATAACCAGCTTAGATGCAAAAATAAACAATTTGAAGGAAGAATTGAGCAACAGGATGACCAACTTGGAAGAAAACCTACAAGTGAATGTAGTGTTAGGTCAGACCTGAAAATATGAGGGAGATAGAAATCCAGACTGTCTGCAGATATGGAACAAATCGATCAATATACATAATGTTCAGAAAGAGAACTTAGAAATCAAACAAATGGTTGGCAACCTGAAGAATGAGGTGGATGAAAATGTCAAAGTGCCAACAACAGTTTGAGGAATTTCAGCATAACATTGGAAGATCGAACGTCAAGTGTGATGAAGTGCAGAAGAGCCAAGAGGTTTTCAGAGAGATATGTATGGATCAAGAAAAGCTACAAACTAAGGTCCAAGAGGAGCTCAGAGAGGCATAATCAAGAATAGATGAACTCCGCCATGCTTAAGGCTGAGGTAGAATCACGTGAGAATACACTGGGGGCCCTTGACCATCACCTCAGACAGCTCAAAAACAATATAGTTTCAATAGAAATGGATATGAGTATAAACAACACTGCCTTAGAAAAGCTGATAGAGAATAAAACTGAGACACAGGATAAAGTTGAAACAAGATAAAGGAGGTCATTGTCCAGAGGTTTTTGCTGATCGAGTAGCAACTGTGCCAAGGTTTATCAACTATTGAAATGTGGCAAATTGAGATCAAATTGAGCACCCAAAAGAGTAGGGAGGTAATCCTCAAGAATCCACCGAGGATAAGCTTCTCTTGAGTATTACATAATGCCCAAAAGGGAAGATTACTCCTTTTGTTTTAACTTAGAATAGTTAGCCCTGAGTGCTTGTCAGGTTAACCATGAGGACCACATGCCAACCCCACAGACACAATCAATTTGTAACGTTGAAAATGTTTAAGGGACCAAAAATGAAATCCCTATATGGCATCTAAGAAGCTTCGACCACTAGTTTTCACTCAACCAGAATCAGGAGAGAACATGATCATCGCCTGCAGTCACCTACAAGGACATGCATTGATATAATGGGAGTCACTACCCTAAGCCCCATCTATCTTCACTGATTATCAAACATTGTTAGTCAAGAATTTCTGGAATAGTCAAAGGGCTCTGTTGTACCAGTTATTCCAGAAGTATAGGTTGACATCAAGAGAAACTCTAATAAAATTATTTCACAGCCAGGTTATTGAACTAAGGATTTTCAATATCTATCGCCTAAGTGAGAGCGAAATGATCAGGATAATAAAAAGAAAACAGAATTCTAAAATAGAGCGATCATTGGGTACCAATGCCAGGAGTATATAGAGCAAGTGGCGGAACTTCTGAACAGCATCGATATGAACAGTACCAATTTATCAACTAAAGCACTTGGGAAGAGGAAAGAGGAGACTATCATAAATACCGTGTTTTACCATAGAAGGAAAAAACAACAACTATGTTAACCACTGGAAAGGGAAGGCCCTACAAAGGAACATGCCCTATACATGGTCACCCAAAAGAAGCCATATTTATCCAAACAAAACGGATAATTTCTCCTAATAAACACCCAAAACCAGGGTGTAGTAAGTGCATACCCACAGTCCAACAAAAACCAAACTAAAAGAGTACTTGAAGTTGTGTTCCTCACCTCAAGAAACTGAAGAACAATGAGGAACATAGACCAAATTATAAATCAGGAAATTGCTAATTTAATGTGTTCATGGGGGAGGACAGAGCATTCCACTTTGCTAGACAAAGCTTTCCATGGTGATGTTGGTTGAGGATTTATTAGTTAAGGCATTATTAAACTGGTAACCAGATTTCAGTGGTGATGGAAACATTCTATCTTAAGGTTCTGACAAATAACTCCAACCTCAAGACTGCCACTGAAATTGATTCAAGTTACCATGGCTAATAATAGAAAAGCCAAACTGATGCAAAAACAAATGTAGGTCCTATTTATGATTGGCCAAACATCATCATGTTTTTCTAATATTGGATGGCTTGTTACATGAGGTCATTTTAGGGGCAAACTTTCTCCACATGAACCATTATGTCAGTGATTTCCCGAGCAAGGTAGTTAGGATTAATGATGAGTTTTTGGAAATGACATTATGCTGAGATATGACCTACCTTTAGTTGATTGCATGATATCTGTAAACCCATAGGCACTGATTGAGAGTAAAATTGCAGAGTCCAATCTACATGGAAGCGATGACAAAGAAAAACTACGATCTGTTATCATTGAATTTGGGGCAATTTTTTTAGAAATATCAGGGATAATAGGTTTTCAGCAAAAAATAAAACTGATTCATGACCAACCATTTGAATCGAAGCCATACCCTATTCCATAACAGTATCGCGAAGAGATATCTTTACAGCTTAATAAAATGCTAGATTGGGGGATTATTTCCAAATGTTCTCCACTTTACTGTAATCCAGTTGTAACTGCGAAGAAGAAAGATGGGTCGATGAGATTTTTAGATGCCTGGCAGGTGAGTAACATTATGGTTCCTGATAGGAACATTACTTTGCCCATCCATGAATTATTAGTAAGGTTCGGAAATAGGATGCTTTCTACTTTCGACCTAACCTCCAGTTATTGGCAGATTGAGCTCTATCCAGATGATCGCAACACTAACTTCCGATACGAGGTTTTACATATCAGTTCAATAGGATGCCCTTTGGATTGATCAATAGTATTGCTGGTGTGATACCATGTCTAGATAAAACCCTGACTCCTGAGGTCAAATGGATTGCAACCGTGATGTTATTATAGCATCTACC
This sequence comes from Epiperipatus broadwayi, assembly GCA_028023455.1. Taxonomy (NCBI): domain Eukaryota; kingdom Metazoa; phylum Onychophora; class Udeonychophora; order Euonychophora; family Peripatidae; genus Epiperipatus; species Epiperipatus broadwayi. Next base: position 14,221 of record JAQFVV010001246.1, read on the forward strand.
ACCATTGAAGAACATCATCTAAATTTGTTTTTTAAAGAGTGCTATACAAAGGGAATTATGGTCAACATCAAGAAGAGCACATTGGCATATAGTGGCTTCCTGTGTCATATCATTGGATGCAATGGGATAAGATCTCATCCCTATAAGCCTTTGAGTGCCATACAGAACTTTCCAAAACCCATTGGATGCAATGGGATAAGATCTCATCCCTATAAGGTGAGTGCCATACAGAATTTTCCGAAACCCACAAATAAAAAAACAAATCAGGTCATTTGTAGGGATATGCAACTTCTATAATTGCTTTTATGAAAGGTTCTCAGACTGGATGGAATTGTTAAAAATTAATCAGTAAGATGAAAATTGGAATTGGACTGAGGAGCAAGATAAGGCATTCGAAAACATTAAAACAGGGTTCTTAGAGCAAACGTTAGCTTTATCTGATTTTAATAAACTTATCCAGATGGACAGTAGTGGTTTCAGATTGGGGCTAACGTTAGCCCAAATCCAGGAGGATGGCAATTTGGCATCCTCTATTTTATCAGCTGGCTCTTAAAAGGTTCCAAAATAAGTTATACGGTTACAGAGAAGGAAGCACTGGCAATAGTGTGGGTCTTTCAAAAATTTCAACAGACGCTTCCTGGATCAGAATTGATACTGGTAACTGATCACAAAAGCCTCAAATTTCTGAATCATAGTTACCTGACTAGCAGTTACCTAGTCAGATGGAGTTTGTTGTTACAGGAATTCATTTATACTATACAGTACTATAGAGGATCCGAGAATGTGGTAGCAGATATCCTCAGTTGAAACCCATGTAGGTAACACCTACATTACCAATGTTTGTCTAATGATTGACAGCATTGTAAAGAGTGCAAAATTTGCCTGAAATTCAATTCAAAGATACAAATTTGGAACCAATTGTGGAAGCATGCACCAAAAGATCTTTTTCATTTTAGATTAGAACCGGTCTTGGTATACAAAGTTAACTGTGATGCCGATGATTGGGGTGAAGTAATACCAAAATTTTTATGAGACCCATAAGATAGAATATACTCTTAAAAATTGGTTTTACTGGCCAAAAATATACAAGAACATCTTGAGATCACTCCAAGATTAATTTACTTGAGACCGGTGGAGAAATCGGATAAAACTAAGAACCCACAGTGAAATTCATGCGAATGTGTTATGCCTGATCTTGAACATGAGCTTGAACATTTGATTAGGCCTACTTAGAGGGAGAGCATAATGGTTAGTGCAAAACTATATCAATAGGAGCATGAATGAAACAACTTGATTCATGCCCATCTGACTACTTAATCAAACCACACCTGTGCTCCTCAAAAAACACCAACTTGTAGCCACTAAACCTAAGGTAGATGTAGAAAACGATATACTAAAGGCCTATAAGTAATTCACCAAAATGGCAAATCATAGAAACTGAAATATAAAAAGGACACCACACCAATTTAAAGTTGGAGATAGAGTTTTGATAAAAAAAAAAAAAAACCACACCCAAGTAGACTGCAGGAAATATACCATAGTCAAATAGACAGGTCTCAATGTATTTGGCATAAATCAGGAAGGAGAGATCTGAGGCATGTATAATGCTTGCATCTTAAAACCCTTTGGCTATGCACAATTTACGATAATGCTATTGAATTGCTCACACAGCTAAAAAAATAAAGTTAACCATTAAGCAGAGTATAAAGGCAATGAAATAAAAGTAGCAAGTGATTAGTGTAAAAAGTGTAATACATGAATAGGGATATTAAGTTTGATGAAAGTATTCTCCAAATAATACTCAAATGCAATTATTGGTACACTTTGAGATTAACTAAAACACAGAACCAATCGCTACCAATAAATGGATACTCTGATATTTAGCTAAACCTTCATGAATTAAGTCTCAAAAAGTAGCAGGAAGAAGATTAATAAATAAACTCATGTATCATCTGTGACAGGCATATCGGTTTAAGTCTCAACCATAAAACCATTAAAGCCCCTAAGTCTAGATCACTTCATAAATGGTATAATCTAGTTACAATGGAGATGGTTAAACTTCTCCAAATCAGCTGTAAAATACACGAGGCAGTCAAGAAAAATAAGTGTAGCAATTCTTCATCCAGTTCAAAAATAGCCATATATTAGAGGCATACCAACACTCAAGTGTTAAAATTTGAAAGATAAACTAAAATTTTGACCATGTAAGGAAAGGGGAGTTGTAAGAGTGATTTACAACCAGTCAAACCACCTGCACTAATCTACATAATCTTAAACCAAGCCAATAGTTATCAAATGACTTAAGCTTATTAAATATGTATACATACACACAAACATTCTTCTAAACAGATTAGTATTTTTTTTCTTTAAAAAGTGATAAATTTTTAGATTTCTGTAGTATTAAGAACAAATACACCTAATATAACTAACCGTGAATGTTCTCAACTAACTGATATTATGACATAGATAAATATAAAGCTAAAAGATAAGGACCTAATGTCGAGCGTATTGGGTTGTTAGGTGACCAGACTTGAAAATGAAGCTTAATAACAATTATTCAACACTGAACAATTGCAGCAAGCACAGGAAATAAAAGCTACCACTTTGTTGATAATAATTGAAAAGACTGCACAAGAAAGTCAACACTTTTCTTTTCACAGTTATTTTTGTTAGAAAAGCAAAATGGATATTGACGTTCGATTTTAGAACAAATTTTCACTACACCAGTAAAAGAATTGATTTCAGCTACTAATATAAATATAGATACATCTAAATGATGAATGTTAACTGAATGGTTTAAACGGATTGTGAAAAACTTTACGTGAAAGAAATTAGTTTAAAAAGAGAAGAAACAACACCTGAAGTCATCAATAATAATTTATTTTTCTTGCACTACTTCCCTATATACAGAAATCACCCCATAAACAATTGTATATATTAAAGAAGGTAGTGCAATGTGATCTTGTTAAAGGAAACATGACTTAGGTGACTACTGTCAGCTTTTCATGCCAAAAGAAGTGGATTACATATGTAAAATCCCTATCTTGTTAAACAACAGATCAAAATATATCAATCTCCAGTGGATCTTCTGCCCTTTATTCTGAAAGAACAATCGGACAGTGCTGATGACCTACCATCCTGGAGTAAGTATGCGTCAATTGTACCAATGGACAAGTCCACCGCTCTAGGAGATGTTACCAGAATTAAGAGACTATTAACATAATGGACAGTGCTTGCCTAGCTTAGAAACTCATTTTTAAATCTTATTGATTTTTATATTTTTGTTTTGATATTTGTCATTTAATTTTAAATTTTCGTTTTCAAGTTTGGAAGCTGATGCGTCAGAAAATGGAAGCGTTTACTTTTAAATATAGAGGGGGGGGGGAATTAAGTTGAGCAAATATTTATGATATTAAATAAAATTTACCTATGCACATCCTTCCAGAAATTTGACACCATTCATCTGAAAGTGAGATGAAGTAAGATTTTGACAATATTCAACCCTAATAGCATACTATAGTGACTAAACAGAAGACTTAGTTGTATATATATATTCTGTACATATGATTAATTTTCTTGAATGAATGTATTTTCTCATTAATTTATGGAATCACATAAATGTATAGAGGAGGTTCTTTCATTCAAAGGGGATGATAATAATAATTGTGGATTAGAGATAATGCGAATGTAAATAAATATAACTAGCAAACTCGATTCGTGGTTTTCTGAAATCTTTTTATTTTTTTGTTATATATATATTATTCTGAATTATTTTTGTAAATAAAGACTGCCAGTGAATAGAAATAGATATCTATCACGGGATTTGGGATTGGGATATTTGTTGTATTAAGCTCTTAAAGTGATAGAAAGCTGTCATCATCATACTTGTTAATATTGTTAATTATAAAATTATTTAATAAAGGTTATTGAGTTATTGTAATCTATTTGCCCTCTACTTGATCATCATCATCATGCATTCACACCACTAAATAAATAGATTAATCATTAATATCCACACACCTCTCCTTATGCATACATTGATATTAGAAATATGAGTATCTGTTTAATTGATCCTCATTTATATAGAGGCATAGTAGTTAGTAAGTTGAATAAGCCCACCCGAAAAGGGAGTGAGATGACGAACTAGTCAAAATTGCAGCTAAATTTACCCAGTGTTTTGAGCTAGCACGCTGAAGGTAGATGTGATGTTGGACTCAGCATTTTGTCGCGCCATCTCCAGCATCCTACACAAAGATCCCAGATCCGACCACATTGAGATGCGTTTCCTCTTGTGACGACCGTGGCCCTATTATAATATATATATATGCATACTAGTGTTTCTTAGCTTGTGCACCATGAAATAAATATTCAATACATATATATATATTCTCAATTTTTGGTTTTTATTAATCATTTCATTTTTTATCACAAATCCATTCTATCACAACAATCCATCAGCGCTGGAAGTCAGAGCACCCTCTCTTACTTTGCATCATTTAACAAATTTGGCTGGAGATGCGAGCTAGATATTAAACTCCCAAATTTCTATCCCCTTTATAAAAGGATTAATAATTGTTGCACTACCAAAATAGTTTCAACTTTATTTCTTTTTAATCATTGCATCATTTTATCTTTACTGTACTGCAACTATTCATCATTGGATTCACACCAGCTTCTCTTATTATGTGTGCATTTTGTGAATAACTTTCATGTGTTATGGAAGCTGGAGATATCAAATATCTGAATTTTTTTTTTTTAATGTAAATGTAATATTTTTTATTTACCCTTAATATGTGTTAAAATGTAATATTTTTTATTTACCTTTAATATGTGTTAAAATTTTATATTTTTGATATATAATAATGATAGATCTATTTTGATGTTGGAATATTCTTAATGCCTTAATAATAGCTTCTAATATAATATAATAAAATCTATTGTATTTATTGATTAATCTGCCATCCATAATTGTGCCATTTATCTATAACAAATTTGATAAATCTTTAATATTTAAAAAAAAAGTTTATATAGCAATTTAGAAAAAAAAAAAAAAGTGATTAAATTTTAAATGATAAGATTAAAAAATATTTTTTGGACAGAATATTTTATAAATAGTAGTAATAAATTGATTGAGAAAAGGTGGGGATAAAATTAATTATTTTAAAGATATTTCTAATTTTAAAAATGGTAAGAAAAATAGTTATCCTTAATTATAAGAATTAAAATATAGAGAAAACATGAAGTGTGTCAGGACATTGATTTGTCAAAGGTGAATGTGAAAAAAATTATTGCTTGTAAAATAGCACTGATTCTGGAATCAAAGAAAGCAGGTAATGAATCTAGAAAAACAATATATGAATAAATGCTAAATTGGGAGTTATATAATGAAATATGAATCTTCAATATTTAAATAAATATCTTAATTTGACTGAGATTAAATTAATCATAAGATAATTATCGTGAAACAAATCTATTTCTGTTTTAGGCTAATTTTTTTTAATTTGAAGTGTTTATCTTATTTAGCCAATTATTATTAAAAGTTATAACTAATAAACATACACATATATGTTTGCATGTTTTGCCTTAGTATTTTGTTGTACAACTTTGCCTAGCTGCAGCTCATATATTTTGTTATGACTATTTCTTCATAATATGTATGTATTGCTTTATATCAGGAGCCTGCAAACTGCTCATGAGTCAAATGTGGCTCTTTGATTCCAATCTCCTGGCTCTTATTATGATAAGTATAAACACATTTGTTATTTCTTCATGTAATTTTTAAATAAATACTGTGATGACTCTAAGAAAGGAAAAATGTGCATTATGACATTGTTTCTTGAATTCAGCCTTATTATAGAATAGTAATTATTGTATATGGCGAATAATTAAATATAGTGTGAATAAATCAAACTGTCAAAATATTTATATATATATTTCTTTTTAAGAGAACATTTATATTTGCTAGGATGTATATAGATTCCATTATGTTCTATTATTAAAATAAATGTTCAAATATACCCACTGCCATTCAGCAATTCATATTTTTCATAAACATATTTTTCACCTTTTTTTTTTTTTTGCGGTTTTTTAATGGGGGAAGGGGGGGCTTTTTATTTGCGGCTCTTTGATGGGTAGGTGGGATACTGCTTTACTTGCTGCTCTTTAAATGGGAGGAGGAAGGGAGATTTAAATAAAATGGCTCTTAATTTTTAAGAAGTTTGTCGATCCCTGCTTTATATGATACAAAATTTATCATCTACATGAAATCATTATTTTTTTGATAAAACTTATTGTTAATTTTGCATTGTAAAACTACTGTACATCTTCAAATTTTTTGTATGTTGCAACAATATTCTATAAATGCTTGTGTCAGTATTATTATATAGTAAACAACATTAAATAATGACCAATAAATTTTAATCATTAATATATATATATCAATGGTTAAGATAAATGTAAACATTGATTATATATTAATGAGTATAATTTATTTATTAATTTTAGTTATTATATTTTTTCAGTATGGATTGATACTTTGAATAAGATCATGTAATGTGATAGAAAATTAAGGAAAATTTAAAATGTGTTTGTATATGCTTTTATGATGCTAAGCTCTATCAAGAAAATAAGGTTTTAATGGTGATAAATTGGAGTATATTTTTTAATTTCTTTTTTGTATGAATAAAAAATAACTTGGATATATGGTGTTTATTTATTCATTTAGATAAATATAAATTTGATAGATATTATTTAGATTTCTTGGTTTAGAACAAATCTTTGTTTATATGTATTTATATATTAATTATGGGATAAATAGAATTGATAGTTGTCTAATATGTTTGAATTAGACTTATCTATGGGATGATAAGTGATGGTGATTATGAGAAGGATAAGAAAAAAATCTACATTTATTATGCATTTGAAGAATAATTTCACTGATAATGTGTTTTGTTGGTATTAAATATGAGAATGAAATTATAATAATTTACTTTATATTTATCTGCTTATTGCCCTGTATAGTTTCATGCAATGTAAGAGTGGTAGATCCAATAATAAATTGTTTTATTTTTGCTTGTCTATCTATCTAGTTGCATGTATATTATTTATTGATTTTTTTCTTTTTCAGAATTACTTTTTACTAACATGAAAGATGATTATGCCAGGTCCATTATGAGTTTAAACCGACTCAACAATAGCTTATTAGATTGTTTTGCCATTGTTGGCTTTGATGAAGATACAGGTCTCAAACCAGAAAAGCAGCAGCAAGTAAGTAAAAAAAAAAAAAGAATATTTTTTTTTTAATTCTAAATTTATGATGAAGTTGATAAAAAATTTTTTTAATTCTAAATTCATGATGAAGTTGATATTAAAACTTCAAAGTGTCTATTAATTTTTCTCTGAAAGAAAGTCCAGTAATTTGATTAGGTAAGTGGGAATTCATTTTGATCAAAAGAGATGACTAATGATTAAAAATAAAATTTTATTGCAAAAATAATAGCTTTGCTGAAGATATACATTTCAAATCAGTAGTATAGTAATAATATACATTAGTTTTTTTTTAAAAATAATTTAAACTTTTTGTTTGCCTTAAAATGCTTTCTATTTCCTCATTTGAAAATAAGAGATTAAGCATGTGTGTAAATTAAAGATGCAGTTATAGCATGGATTGAAATTTTGCACTATCAATCTAAAGCAGTCAACATAATGCAATTTAATTTGTGTTGCATTATTGTATAATATTCCCTTAAAATGTAGTTGTAATATGGACTAAAGTTTAGTACTATAAGTCTAAAGTAATCAACTTAATGCAATTCCATGCCTTAGTGACATTTAGATTTCTGGAATATAATAGAAATCGTAATGTTCTAAGCACATCTCTGCAGTCCTGGTAATAAATATATTAAACAAAGATTATAGCATGTGCTTAAATTTCAAATATTCAAGCAGATAAGTAGAAATAGTGATATGGTAGAGTTATTAGATTAATACAAATGAAATAATTATTTGAGTTAATAAGTTTATACTTTTTTGAATGCTTTTATAGAATATGGTCGATTCCTATATTAGAGCTGCATAGTAATCATCATAGAGTGAAAGATAAACTATGATAAAAAATAAAATGTTCACATTTATTAATGAATTTAGAACTACAAGTATATATTAAATAAAATCAGTATAATATATTTTGCAATAAAAATTATTTATTTATTAAAACAATATCAGTTTTTTTTTTTTTTAGCAAAATCGTACATCAATGACAAATAAAGTGATTACAGAAATGAAAATCCATAAAAAAAATGTCTGCATTTATTTTTAAATTTATAATATCTGCATTACTGTTACAAGTGTATATTAAATAAAATGGAAAACAGCACATTTTTCAGTAAAAAAACGTGCATTAAATAAAAGATAGCCCACATGCAAAATATATATGAAATAAAAGTATACAATATTTGTTATATATTTGGTGAAATTCAACAATGAATGGAAACATTATAAATTGAAAAATAAGTATAGACATTTGTTATAAAATTACATATATTTATCTTTGTTGTTTTGTTTTTTTAAATAATTATTGTTTTGGTAAATAAATTGTTTTTATTGCAAAATATATTATTTTCTTGATTGTCTTTAATATATTTTTATAGCTTTAAACTCAAAAAAATAATTATGGACATTTTACTTTTTGCTCATTGGTTTTCTTTTACTCAGTGGTAAAAGTTGTCAACAGAAATAATAATCAATTTTCTGATTACATAATTAAAGAATTAAATATTTGCAACCATTATCACTCTAAACTGAGTGAAAGTGTTAGAATTCCCAGATTTTTTTTTGATTCATCAAACTTATCTATCCATTTCATATATAGGCATTTATATTAAGTCATGTATATTGAGATCAAGTAGAACTTTAACATTTGTTTTTTTTTTTTTTTGTGCAATTTTTTATTTCAGCTTCTTAATTCTTTCATTGCTATTCTCTCATTCATGCTATCCATTTTTGATTTCTTATTACTTTCAAAATATATTAATATACTTATAATATTTAATTTGTTTGTTATTTTTTTATTGTGTTTAAAGTTCAGACCCATAAATAAATACTAATAGAACACATTTATTTAAAAAAGATATATATTTTTTCAGTACATAATTATATTTATATGTTGAATTTTTATATTGAATCTTAAAGAAATTATTAATAAAGATTATTTGCAAGTATGATGAAAGTAATTTTTGAAACTAATTAAAAACATTTCTTAAAAGTTTGAAGTCAAATATGATGGTTTAAAATTGATAAAAATGAATCTGTTTGTAACTGCTATAATGAAACAGAATCTGGAAAATAGTTCAAAGTATCATTTTTTTATTATTATTCCAAGATTAAAGCATTTCTATAACAATGTTCTAGTTTTTTGTTATGGATATTAATCATCACATGAAATTGCCAATGATTTAATTGTACTTATACTGTGTTTACAGTAATGTCACAATTAAGTTATTATTTAACTTTCAATTGTAAGCATAAATTAAATTATTAAATTATAATATGAGTAAGAATTAAAATTATGAGGTTTCTAAATTCTAATATCTATAATTTCAAAATTTGGGGATTGATGAAATATAGATTTCAGGAATTTAATATCGAAATTTGATCACTGAATGAACTGTGTAAATTTATATATTTATTATTATTAAATTATATTTTGGTCTTAGGTAGGTGCAAATTACATTTCTGAAACTTATCATAAATCAAGAATATTACATAAAGTATAAGCAATTAATAATTGTTTCATATAGTAAAAAATTTAACTTATTAATGCCACAAACATTGAATATCTGATTCTAAACAAATAAACAATAAAAGATTAAAGCTGGAAAAAAGTGATAAATCTTTGAATAAATATTTTACTAAAATATTATTAACTGAAAAAATTAAGTTAGGAAATGTTTAAATATGAAACTATTGTAAATTTATATTATTTTTATATATTGCTCATAAAATTCATGAATATAAAAATTTCTTTTTAGCAGGTAACTTAACCTAGAATTGAAATGGAAATCTATTTTATGCAAAATTCTTGAAAAATTGCTGACAGTAAAATAAAAGTATTTCAACAGAATATGATATTAAATTATTAAAAGAAAAATTAAATTTGCTAGTTTTCTATCACAAACTTCTATAAGATGAAGGAGTAGATGAATCTGATATATTAATTTTAGTGTTATAATACAATAATTAACAGTAACAAAAAAAGATGTTTCATAAAAAAGTTTTTACTAATTGATTACAAATATTTTCAAATGAATGACTAGTTTTTTTTTTTTAATGTTGAATAGATAGATCTGTTTATAAAATTCATAAATCTCAAACTTTCTGCTGTTATAATTGTGACATTACCTCACTTTAGATAAATACATTACTCGTAATTACTCATCATTTAATGGTTTGAGATTATCGTATCATTCCTAGTCTAATCAGTTAAGAATTAATATATTCATTTTTTTTCCCCATGTGTCATAGCATCGGCCGGGAAGCGAACCCACAACAACTGTCTGCAACCAACTGCATGCTTGCAAGATAGCTGCGCTGATCTCTCGGCTAACAACGCTTGACAATATATTTATTTTTTAAATAAATACACAGGAATTTTCAATTTCATCTCTCTTTTCATGTGAAACATCTTTTATGTAATTATTTAAAAATTAATTTAAAAACTATTTTTCAATTAGCGAATTAAAATTTTATTTTAAATTTGTAATCCATAGCATATTCCAATTATCATAAAATAGAAAAAGAATCTCAAGATCAACATAGAATTTTTCTTATCAATTTTTATTTTTGTTATTTTGCTGACATTTGGAAAATAATTTGCAGATTAAGTTTTAATAAGAAAGAATAAAATAAAAAAATGTTTATCTATGCATATTAATTATTAGGGATTTTTTTTAAAGTTATAATTGGTCACTGTTCTATTTGTATTTTTAATATTAATCTTTTTTCTTCTTAATACATGACACATCATATGATGCATAACGCATGACATGTCCTCTAAACATATATTAGCATGTAGTTAAGTATATATACATTTTAAACTGTTTCATATATGCATGCATATATATAATTATTTGTTTATTATTGTTAAAATAGAAGTAACAGTTATATCTTTGTTTCAGGCTAATAGTGATCTTTATAATACAGCCTTTAAACCACAAGTGACAGCTATATTAACTTGGGATGGAACATTATATCCTACATCGGACCTATGCAAAGAAACCAACATACTGCCAACTAATGTTACTTTTTCACAACAGAAAAAATTGATACGTAAACATCGAGAAAATTCTTTAAAAGCACGTGATTCTTTTGTACATAATGAAGATTTGCAAAATATACTTCCATTTTGTTTTCCAGGTAAGAATATTTGATAATGTTGAACAAGTAAAAGATTATCATTGCTTATAAATTATACTTTATTTATATTTATTTCTCTACAAATAATTGGATTTGTTTTGAAATAGATCCATCTTTGATATGGGTTATCTTGGCTTCTGAATTCATACTGCTTTAAAAATATGAGTTTTTTACATGTATAGTTATTGAGAGTATTTGTCATGGTATAATCTCAAACACTCTATTAAGATATTTTATATTATAATACTGACAAAATAATATCTGTATTTTTAAACTGAAATAATATTTATGCTATTAGCAAGTACTTTGATTTGAAAAATGCCAAGCTTCTAGGCCTATTATATTTCATTACACACACATTTTATTATATGATGAGTTGATTAGGATGAGAGGAACAAAACGTTTAGGCATGAAAATAGATTTCAGAGTTCAAAAGATTTATTTATTTAAACATGCACATTTTTTTTACTTTTATCAGTTTAGGAATCATTCCAAGAATAGTATTATTTTATTAAAAGAAATTAAAAAAAAAATAGAGCATTTAAAAATGATGAAGAATTAAAATAATTAGCAAAGATTACATAAACCAATATTTAGTAGAGTTACATAATATGATTAATGATATTTTTAACGTAGATATATGGCATGAAGAAAGAATCTAAAGTAAGAGTGGTATTGTTCAATTGCAAAACATTTTGTCAATAAAAATAATAGTATTAAAAAAGTATAGAAGTAAAGAAATAATATTAGCATTAATTTTGTTTAGTAGCCATAAATTATTTCTCTTTACTGCATATATCTGTATGAATAAAGATACCAAATGGTCATGCCAACAACAGTTTCCTGTGCCAATTCTGTTTAATAATCATCCATCAATGAGAATTCTGTTTCTGCTCTTTACTTGACATCATTTTTCATTCATATTGTATTATTTATTTAATGATTAAATATTTTAATAGTTTCAGTTATAAGAGTTTTTAGCTTGAATAGCATATTATGAATAAATGGTGATTTCTAAATATTATGGAACAAAAGTAAGTTTTTTACTAAAGTTAGCAATAAACCACACTGGTCGCAAAATTTATTTTACTAATATTGTCTGAAATAAAAATTAAATACTGCCTAATGCTGTACTAGTAATTATATTTTATTTATATATGTTGTATGTTTAGTGGAATGTCACTTTACAAAATCTATTTGTTAATAGATGAAACCATAGTTGTGGAAGTGGAAGAATTTTAGTGAAATTTTGTTTTTAGTTAGTATTGTAATGTTATATGAATTTCTATTTGAATATTGTCTGATATTCATGGATTACTGATCTTTACAAAAATGGTCTGGAATTAAATAATTTTTTCTAAAAAGTAGATTAAATGTAAACTAGATGAGTTCCAGATATTCTATCTATACAAATGTATTTTAATAAAAAATAAATATTCAAAAAAGTAAATGAAAGTGCATATATATTTTCAATATTAATTGGTCTAAAAATAAATTGGAATGATATAATATATCATTAAGTTAAATCCACTTGTATAATAATTAAAAAAATTAAGCTGACTTTAATGTAAAACTTTAGATTGAAAATTTTAAGTCATTAATTTAAATAGTACGTTATGAGTAAAATATGATTACTGATTGAGTGTGATGCAGAAATTGTGTTTCCCACTGAAAAAGTCCAATAAACCAAATCATTTGTAGTTTGTAAAATTTTTGTTTTGTTTAATACTCTTATCTGTTTGCATTTTCTATCTTTAGCCAGTTTCCTCTTTGGTTCATGTTTTTTAAAATCAATACAACTTTAAAATAATTAAAGATGATATCTGCATTTTATTGTTTAATAGTGTTTAAAATTATACAAAAAAAATTTGAACACTATCAAATAGATATTGTTTCCAAATTCATTGATAGTTTTATGAATTTTTAATATAGCCTTTAATAGTAATATCAGGCAAAATGTTATTTTAAAACTATATTTATAATATTTTCCATGGAAAGGCAATTTAGATAACTAGGCAGTAGTATACTAAGATCATTTAGTAATAACATTTCCCAGCCTTTTACTAAATTTTTTTCTAACATCTCAAGTTTTAAAATGTTACACCATAAATTTCAACATGTCATCAGTAAAACTATAATTAATAAAATATTAAAGTTTATTTCTAATAAGTATTAAAATTGGAAATGTATGATAATTTAGAATTTGGATGTAGAAGACATTATAAAAAGATTTTCCTATAATAAATTTAATAGAATCATAATTAGTAAATTTATTGACTTTATTTGTTAATTTCATCTTTTTTCTCATTATTAATGAGTGAAAAATGAAAATTTATAAAATGTGCTTTAATATATTTGAAAAGGTATTATTAGCATAATAAAATTATATATTATGTTTTAGTACTTAAGCATATATATTTTTTCGGTACTCATTACTTAGCCGGGCTTGCCCGCTTGATGGCGTTCTGGCTGGCCAAGAACACTTAAATGCTGTTTAAGTGGCCTAGACTTACGACTAAGAAAATAGTTCGGTTTATTTTAGGCATTGCAGACTGCTTGATGGCGTTGCACAGAAATATTACAGCCTGTTTTGTGCTTCACAACACTTTATAGGAATTAGCACAATTCACATTTGGCTACCGTATCGTCTTACTGCATCTGAATTTGAAGTGGCCACTAGTTTTGAAATCTCCATAGCAGAGTAATTTCATTTCTACTTAAATCATGTAGTCTGACTGAGTAAGAATTATCACACCGTCCCCATCCTTCCCTACACAAGTTGGAATGTGCAAAGCATTTTCAAAGGATAGGGCTGAACGCGATTCAGCCGAGCTCACATGAAAAGTCATGCTTGCTCGATGAAATATATGAGGCCAATAAAATGGCATTAACTGCGGTAGAGATTATGAAATTATGCCAATTGCCGATGTCATTGAGGTTTCTACAACTGAAGGTATTCAATAGCACACATTTCCAAATCAAAAGGTTGTGATTCTATGACATAAATCATTACAAAAAAAAAAACGAAAATTGAAAAAGTCAAAAATTTTTTTTGGTTAGTTTTTATTTTTTAAAAAAGGTAATCGAAATTGTTTTTAAAAATAAAAGTTTTACTATATTAGCATGGGTGGGTGAGGTGGAGGGGGTGGGTTGAGAAATACTTTGTCATCACTGATCCAAAAGTTATTTTGGTTGGTTTTTTTTTTTTAAAAAAAGGTAATAGAAATTGATTTTAAAAATAAAAGTTTTACTATATCAGCTGTAAAGATGTGTTTGTGTATTATTTTTACTATGGTAATTTGTTTGTAGTAAGGTTTTTTTAAAAACCCTAAAAATAAAAAAGTTAAAGACATAGGATAAAATAATATAATTAATTGTAAAAGTTGTTTTTAAAAATCGCTAAATAGAAATCGCCTTATACAAATAAAAGCAAAAAAAAAAAGTCGCTGTATAGCCAAATAAAAAAATTGCTGTATAGCCAAAAAAAAAAAAAAAAACTGTCGTATAGGACAAAAAAAATTGCAATTAAGCTAAAAAAAAAATAGCCATATAGCCAAAAATAAAGTCGCGAAATTGTTGTATAGCCAAAACAAAAGTCGCTGTATTTTTAAAAATCACGGCCCAGTAATGTTACATTGTATTGTTTTTGACTGGCAACAATGCCATCAAGCGACCAAGCCCAGCTAAGTAATTAGTACCATTTTTTTTTCCAAAATGAAAAAATACTTTCTTTTTAAACTGTCACAGATTGACCCATAATACATATATTACAGAATATTAACGTATTTACTAATTATTATTATTATTTTTTCCAATTAACTCTTAATTTTTTAAAAATTTTGTAACTTAATATCTTATTTACTTCTTTACTTAATGATGAAAATCCATAATACTATCCTAAATGCAACTCATACATTCAGAATTTCTTGTGAAAAGTTTTCTAAATATTATTTCAAAAACTGGAACCATATTTGATTTTGAGATCTTCTCAGAAAACAAATTTAGAATGTATTAGCAAAATATTAATATACAGATAGAAATGTGAGTTTGTATTTTTAATTTCCATTTTGAGATTTTCTCTAAAATTTGTAAATATTTTTAATAGAGCTCAACAATGTTATAAAAAAATATAACGTACTTTGAGATACTTTCATATCTTTTTCAGATATCTTATTATATTGTTTTTTTTTTTTGGCTGTCCATCATTTAGCACTTGAGAAAAAATATTCTAAGATTCCAAATTTTCAATGAGTGCATTTCACACATGAACGTCTCTAATTTTAAGTTTGCTGAAATGTGAGGCTTGATAGTTAATTGTTAACTCATGATTAATACTCTACTTTCTAGCAGTAATATCTAGAAATTTATTTAGTAACTAATAATTGGGTGGTTGGTGGGTTATGGATTCCTATTAAAGAAAAAATCTGAAATTCACATGAATAAATTTGAAAACTTTTCTGAGTTTATCTGGATTGGAATTTCAACTAATGTGTATAGCTGGTCTTTCTATATATTCATATGCGTGTATATTTGTATCTTGTTAAAAAAAAATTTGCAGAATTATTTGATGCTGCATATTTTGCATCTTTATTTTCAGACAGTGCTTATGCTTATGAAAACCAGTTGACAGAGAAGATTCATTTTCTGGTATTGACCAATATTATGGGGTTTTATTCTTATGTTGCTTGCTTTACATATTATAAACAGTTTATTGTTGAAACTCAGCAAGTAAGTTTATTTATTTTTTACAAATTTCTTTATTAGAAAAATCATATTTTTAGATCAAAGGCTAATTTTTTGATAATATGTGTAAGACTTTAAAAAAAAAAAGGTTTAAATTAATTAATTTTATTTAACTTTTGATATTATAATATTTTCAAAATTTTTATATTTCATTTAGAATAAAAGCAAAAGTAGTACAATAATAATTAGGAATTAAAATGAAAAGTATAAGAGAGATGAAAGATTGATATATTTTTGTAGAGAAAAATAATTTGATAATGAGTACAAGTATTAAAAATGATAAGGATTAATATATAGAAAGCTTTTTGTGTTGAAAACATTTTTGCATTATCTATTAATTCATAGTAGGTTGAAAAAGTGTATTAAAATAAATATGCCTTTTAGTGATTAATATTGATTCAAATTATAATTCATTAGAGTAGGATTAAAGTCCATTATTAAGAATATAAAAACTTGTAATGCAAGAAAGAAATAAACTATTAATAAATTAAAAAGGAGCATTTAACTAAAAATATATACTGTACACAGTAAATAATGAATGTGTAAGTGATAAAGTAAAAGATTAGAAATATTTTTTTAAAAAAAGGAAGTAGCACTTAGTCTGTAAAAAAAAATTTCCATTAGCATGAGATAATTATTATGATTGTCGTGAGAAGAACTAGAAATTACACATATTGAAGAAAATAGAAGTTTGCTTAAAATGTTTAAGCAATGAGTTGAAATGAAAATAGATATAATGAAACAATTGTTATTGATATTGAAAATATAGTTAGAGGAGAGATAAATCTAATTAAATGTATATTTTAATTAAATGAAACAAGATCATATAAATAAAGCATCAATTGATGGAAAGAATGGTTATTAACAAAGTAGATAGGTATATTTTAAAAATGTGAAAAAATTTACAGTATGTGATTATATAATAGAAACAGCAAAACTTCACCTGTTTGACAAAAATAAAATGACTATGTAAAATTGTGATATGTAGTAGTAGAGAAAGAAATTGTAAAAATTAAAGTTTTTTTTTTAAAAAAAAAAACTGGCAAATCACAATTTGATGAATTTTCAATTGAAAGAATTGTTTAATGTTTATAATGTAATTTATGAGTAGGAATGACAATCAAAAAAAAATCTTTCAAATGTATCTTTTTTTATCTGAAGAGTTTTCACATATAATTTCCTTTTTTGTGATTCTTTATTGATATATTGCTTAGTAGCATACTGTATTTTTAACTAATAACCATCCTCAATTTTGTATCTCTTTCCTATCATTACTCAGCATTTCAATAATCCATTATTATTATTATACGTTGTTAATTATTTTTTGAAAGTTTCTTTGTATCTGCTGCTTATTTGGCAATTATAAACATTAGTATAAAATAAGCATATACATCTGACACAATCTACAGATTTGTTAGAATTCTTTGGGCTTAATTGACATCAGCCTATCATATATAGAAATGTTGCTCAAAGGACTTTCTTTCATGCTTGTCCTCTAAACTACTCCATTATGTTTGATGCTATTTTTAGAATAGCAAATTTTTATATTCTCTGTATTTATGTACTTTTATAACTTTTTCTGTCATAGTGCTATAATATTGAACATTTTTCTTTTTATCTTCTCTGTCTTAATCATTGTCACGATGTTCTCAAATATTTATTCTTTCAGTTCATTAATTTAATTCCATTAGGCAAGAAAATTCAGCCATAAGCAATATTGATATGTTAAATATTGGGAAGTTGGGATTTTTTTATTTTATTTGTTTTTTTCATAAACTCAGCTAGTTTTTCAATCAAATTATAAACTATTTTTATAAGATGTATAGATATGCAGTAGAAACCCTAATGTTAAAAAATTTTTGATTATGAAATAAAAATATGTTAATCATAGTTAAGAATATGCTTAGATATTGTTAAAGCTATTTAAATCATGCAAGTGAAATTGAGAATCTATGTAAGTTATTTGATTTGATTAATTATAAAATTAACATTCAAACTTAATAAAAACTATTGTTTGGCTTATATTTTATTTTATATTTTTTGCACAATTTGTGTTTATTTTTCATCTTAAGTTATTTGCCAAAATACATTTTTTTCTTAGAATTTCATTAATATAAGTGCTTGAGGAGATCATAGGAGATGCAAATGAAATTGAGAACTTACCTAAGTTGTCTGATTTGATTACAATTTTAAAATTAGCATTCACTTTTAATAAAAACTGTTGTTTAGTTTATTATTCTAATTTATTTTATTTTATTTTTTTATGTTTGTTGCACAATTTGTGTTTATTGTTCATTCATCATTTTCTTCATCATAAGTTATCTGCCAAAACATATTTCTCAGAATTTCACTATTTAAATTAAGTGCTAAATGTGATCATAGGAGATACCAATATTTGATTTGGAGAGTCTAAGATTGATAAGTAATGTAAATCTCATGCTTTTCAAATTAGTATTTGATTTCCTCCACTATGTAAGTAGGGGGATCATGATTGTTTTTAGAAAATAATGATTTTTAAAAACAATATTTGCATAGTAGGATGAATCTATTTTCTCAAATATCCCAATAGTCATTTGCTATTATGCTTCCATGCAGAATGATTATTAATTCTAGAAAACATCATATGACTATCCTAATTATGACAATTTCATCCACTACATATCACAGTTGGGGAAGGCAAACTTGTTAGGTATGTTTGCTGATTATTTTAGGTATGTTTGCTGATTATTAGAGACCCTAACCATCTAGAAAAGTGTAAATATTTTATTCATTCAACCAAGTCATAAATATTTATCTTTGTTTAGTTCTTAACAGAACCACTACTTTCCCATTGTAAAAGTCATATCAATAACAAATTATTTGAAATTAAAAGTTAGATCATAAGTATGTCATAGAGTCTGAAGTGTTTAATTATCATCTTTTTGTAATAATTTTTCAGTAAGTATTTATTTCCAATCAGCATTTGTTCTGATAAATTTCGATAACAATTTTAAGATAGTTATCATCTCTAAGATTGTAATTATTGATATATTAAACAATTCAGCAATTTTGGATGTTGCTTCTTCAGCTATTGGGTTACCAATAGTTTGGAACTTTTATAAACTCATTTTATGATGCTAATGTTACTTTTCTGTTAAATACTTAGTATAACTTTCTCAAGGTTCTTTGTAAATTATTATTCTGTTTACATGTGACATTTAAAAACCCAATGCTAATTATATTACATGTTTTCATATATTTTGTCTATTTCTTTGTATATCAGTCATAGATAAATATGTGTTTGCATAATTGTGACTTTTTCTGAATTCATCAATGATATATATATTGAAACAGTTATGTATCTCATGCCATGCAACAGCATAGTAGTGTGTGTGCACATATATACATAAAATTGAAAGGAAAAGTAGAAATGAACACAAACAATTTTTTTTTTTTTTGGATATTTATTTAAAAAAATATACACTGGAATAATAATGGTTAAGGGTTAAATAGTAATTTTTGAATGTAAAATTATTATAAATTAGCTTAAATCATTTAAAAAGGTCTTAATTCTAATTTTGATGGTTAAAACAAGCTTGTTTTTATGTTATAGTAAATAATACAGTTTTATAAAATTCCCTATCTTTTTATAATTAAATTAAAAAGTTTTTTTTTTTTATTAAGACGTTTGATAACATTATTACAATTTGGTGTTTTTCAGGGGATTAAAACTACTTCTAGAAAAAAGTTTGGTTTTAATAAAAGTGAACTGAAAAGTGTCATTAATTTTTTTTTTTTGATAAAAAAAAAAGAATTTAATTTTAATTACTATGTTCTTCAAATTCCACCCCTGGCTATAAAAGGTTGAAAGAAAAAAAAATGGAGATTAGATTACAAATTATTACAGGAGTATTACTATGGAATTATAACTGAAGGTACAGAATATAAATCAGCTGATGCTGCTAATGTCATGACAGTAGAGTTTGAATTCAGATGGAAGCAAGACTGAGCTTTATGTGTTTCATAATCAAGATTATACACTAGACAGTATGTCTGAAGTCTATCAAATTATAGAGACTAACTGGAGCTGACTGAGACCTTCATCGAAAATGTTAATGGGACATTATATTACTTTATTATGGACATGATTATAATGGATCAGCTTATCAGGAGAATTCAGTGCTAATTGGATGGTGAAATTATTATCATGCTATAGTTTATATATATACAATTTTATCAATATGCAAAGAAGCACAGACAAAGGTATTGTGTTGTGCTGGTTTTAAAGGTAAATACTCTTTGACTAAATTATTCAACTAAAACTAGAATAATTAAAGAAAATAATAAATGACCATTTCCAGTTTTATTTATTAAAAGGTAAACTTGAAAACTTCCTTTATTGAAAATGATGATTGTTTTAAATACTTTGCAGTTAAAATTTAATTTAAAAGTAAAACAAGTAAATAAATTTTTCCTGAATTAAATGTCTAAAAACAAATGATTGATTCATAGATGATTTTATTTTGAAATTAAAAAAAAAAAAACAACTCTGAAAATCTTATTGTAAATGAAGAAATGAAAAGCCAAAGGAGTTTTTTTGCTTGGAAAAAGACTTTCCAAACTGGATCTAACGAGCAATGTTTTTTTTTGGAAATAAGAAAATTTTTTATATTTACAATTAAGAATAGATTAGTAAGAAGATAATATATATACACATGAATGTAAATTTTATCAATATTTTTAACATGGAATTGTGTCTTATGAAAAAATAATATTTTTAATAAGTTTATTATTTTTGACAAATGAAATATCATAGGATCAATGTGTGCTGACATTTGAATGTACATCCACATATGTTAAATTTACGTTATAAGTGTGATAGCACTATTTAATATTATTATAATTTGGACAACCGTAAAGCATAAATCTATAATTTATTACTTAATATTCTAACGTGGACTACAATCGGCAATACAAGCAGATATTACATGTTAGCCTATTGGTTTGCACTTTTCAACAACGGATAAATTTTCTGCAAAGATACGCGAAGTTTAAAATTATTTCTAGTTGTTGCAGAAGCCTATTGGTTTGCACTTTTCAACAACGGATAAATTTTCTGCAAAGATATGCGAAGTTTAAAATTATTTCTAGTTGTTGCAGAATTAACATTAATCACTCTTTACATAACTGAAACAATATTAATGTGCAGGTGCAGATATATTTACTTGGACTGGTGGTTAAAGGATATAACAAGGCACTCAAGAAGGAAAAGAAGCGGTTGCAGAGAACATTGGGTAATTTGGCAATTTCTCCACAGGTGACTAATAAGTGCAACAATTTAGTGATTACGTTGAGTTGTAAATTTGAACGGAAGTTTGTGTTTTTATAAAAAAAAACCAAAAACCAGTTGTTAATATTAATACACCCAAAAGAGAGGATTTTGTCAATCTGACTAATATAATGTTGCCAGTGGAAGTCTAAGAAGTATTAGAGTTGGATCCCAAATACGTTGGTGGAAAGTGGAGACATCTGAGGATGGAGGTGATGGCTGATATAGAGGCAGGACTGGTTAATGACTGGCGTAGGGACAACTATGTTTTCCAAATCGTCAGAGTGATCCGACACAATCTGCTTAACACAACAGCAGATAAATTTGCGACACCAAAAAATTTTCTGTTGACAGTTCAATTACATGCATGAGAGAAGACAAGGGGAATAGATTTGTGATAATGAATAAAAACGATTATGTTAATAAGATGAAAATGCAAATTGATAAATTGAAATTTGTACACATAGCAATCTTTAATAACAAACTTAATAAAGAGAAATTTATATCATTGATACTTTGCATGCATTGCAATAAAGCTTTTTCTAAAGCTGAGTATTATCAAATATACCCGTCTTCTACCACACCTCCTCGAATGTTTGCCAACGCCAAATTACATAAGTCTAACACGCCTCTGAGGCTGATGTTGGACTTCGGAGGTGTGCATTATCTTGAAACAGCTAACAAGATAAATCAGTGGCTAATCGACAGGGTAGGCCCTGGTGAATATACTATTAAATCTTTCGATTTTGTAGAGCGAATCAAAAATGCGCTAATAAAACCTGAGTTTAAAATTGCTGCTTTAGATATTTCAGAGTTATATGGGTCTATTATTAGAAAGATTTCTATCGACATTATACAACTAGAACTGGCAAGTAATAATGTGGTTCAAGCCTGCATTTGTTTCATCACCGAATTTTTGAGATGGTTGGATAAAAATATAATGGCAAAGTTTGAAGACAATTGATACCACGTGAATGATGGGTGGCCCATGGGATTACCCATGAGCAGCATATCATGGTTAGCATTCATTTGAATTATTACGAAAAACAAGTTTTATCTAAGTACAACATAGCAGACAATCATATAATATATACGGGATATGTGGATGACTTATTTATTGCTGCTCCAGTAAATGTTGTTGAGCAAATCAAAGCTCAGATACAAGCATACATATCCTTGGATGTAAACATTAGATGGGAAGATATAAAGCAAGAAGTAAAATATTTAGATATCAATGTACACAGAGAAGGAAATATACTTAACTATACAATGGTCATGAAGCCACCAGAAGTTCGTGGACAGATTGACATTGTTTCTTTTTAGAAATTACCATTTGTGCAAATTCAAGGTAGAAAGAAGATCTAACATGATTAATTATACTAACGATTTAATCAAATCAGGATACAAGCACAGTATAGTTTATAGTAAGATTAGACATTTTATTAATAATATAGTATAATGATCCGGAGAATAGAGGACTTAACGTAATCTACACTACAGGGCGCCACTAGGCATTTGAACCTAGAAAATTTATAAAGTAGGCAGATACATAAGTCAAAAAAAAAAAAAAAAATTTTATTTTAGATATTTTGATTCCGGTCATTAGCGCATTGTCACTAGCTCAGTGCAATAGCAGAGATTTATATTTTATAATAAATTCTTATCTAAGAATATATAAAAAAGAATAAAATAAGCCACTGCCAGTAATTATACACACATATATAATATTTAAAATTGTTTTAGTATAGTTTTACATTTTTAACTTTAATTTTAGTTTTTAATTTACTTTTTTTTAAGTTCGCACAGATGAATTTATAGCAGTTTGTTTTATAATGTTGAGTATAGATCGGTTACATAGTTTTCACGGTTAAAACCATTTCAAAATAAACATAAACGATCAAAATATAAAATCATTGGTGGAATTGCAGAGGGAAATTTATAAGTAACCCAATAGCATTCATCATAAGATGCCGCATTGACACCAATAACTTAAAAGACATCCGAATAAATACATTTTACTCACCGTAAGGTATCATTATTTACTGAATGTCTATATATTTTGATCAAATATGAAAACCAAAACATAATTAACCGATAATGAATTCATGCAAACGTATATACCCAACTTAAATTTAATGCATTTTTATTTAGAGTGTCGTGTATGAATAGACTACATAGATTTGCATTTGAAAAGAAAATATTCTATCCTTGTTTAACCTTAAGTCAAAAGTTCGCAGTCAAACCAACGTCAGTCTATCTGATATATCGATGCATTCAATGTAATACAAATACGACAGCACAAATAGGTTAAGAGAAAAAATTGACTCTCGCCAGATAGGAATACTACATCTATTTGACAATAAGAGCAATAAAAAAGAAACTCCATAGGAAGGAACAGCGTTCTACGTCTTATAATCCCTTCCATAGGCAAAACGGTTGTGTGCGGCGTAAACAGCAATTCTGCACGTAGCGAATCTCGTATTACATCTACTAATTACACCAATATATCCAATCCATTGACCCAATTCAACTACGAAACGAATAACCTAAGATTACCCTCCCCTAATAAAACTTTACAAATCTATATAGCCATTCACGCCCGACTTAAGTTTAACATTTATATAATATTAAATTAGCGACAAACAACAATCATAAATAAAACTTAAAAGAACAAAAAAAAAAAAAAAATAAATGGAAATGATTTTAAAAAGAAATACATCAAATAAAAAGAATTAATAAAGAATTTAGTTTGGTCAGATAGGATTCTATTTCTATAAATTAAATACTGGGAAAGTTTATATTTTAAAGTTCTTAGTGTTTTCAAATTAATATTGTTCATTAGATTTTATAAAGTTTTTACGGTTTTAACAAGTCCGTAGTTTCTAATTTCTTGCAGTTGCTTGCCGTTTGGAGCCAGCGTTAATTCCCTCGATGTCCTATAGTCCTCAATCTAGGAAAACGATGTCATTTCTCTTTCATTTTTTAACGAGATTGAAGGGATTGAAGAGTGCTCTTTTCAATCCCTTCTCCTTCAACTCCTCTCTAACACATACAGTCACATCTCTTCAATTTTTTTCACTCACTAAAAATTTTATTATCAAACTTTTTTTTTTATATATAACTTTAGGATCCAATGGACATTACGTCATCGAAGATGATGATCCTTCCGTTGAGGTCCGATTTCCTGATGGATTTCTCTCATTTGCTTTTAGTTTCTATTGTTTTCCTATCTGACCATTGCTTATACATTTAAATGCTCAAAGGCTAGTTCACTTTGACTAATTAAAATAATCATTTCCATTTTTCAATAACATTAATTAATTTGTTTTCAAACTTAAAGATATATTTTTATCTCTAAATCTTTTTTAAGTTTTTGCTTTTAAAATACTTTTTCTATTTTTAATAAAGTTTTATTTTAATAATTTTTTTCATCTGTGCGATTATATATATATGAGTTTAAGATGATTTTTTAATTTTCAATTTTTAATTCTTAAAAAAAGAAGTTTTATTTGTGAACTTTTATTTTTTTCATGTTTAATAATAAAAAAACTATGTAACGTCGTATGTGCCCGTTACAATAGGAACACAGAGTTAGAGATAACAAGCCTTGGCTGTTGTTGCCTTATGTGCTTTTTTTGCATAAGACATTCTATAGGACTCTTTACGGAGTTTCGTTTAAGCTTTCATACACCTCTCTTAACTAATAGGCTTATTAACAACACTAAAGACACCATAGCTTCTGATCAAACCTCACAGGCTGTGTATAATGTGGCATCCCCTCATAATGGATGCAAAGCCTCATACTACAGTGAAACCAGAGCCATCAAACCTACTAGGTTGTCTCAGCCTAAGTATAGGTATAACAAGTCACATACTGACTCAGAATGGACTTCAATTTTTGCACATCAAAAAGTATCCGGACACGAGTTTGAACTCGCCTTTACAAAATTAGTTTGTACTGAGAGACACGATGTTAAACATAAGGTAAAGAAGGTTTACTTCATAGCAGAAGTCTTCACCATTAATCATAAAGAAGCATGTTTTGCTATATCAAAAAGATGGACTAATTGGCTTATTTGCATATTATACATATAGAATGATTCCAATGAATGAGTCATAACAGGCTGATTATGAGAAATACATTTTCTCGAAAGCGCTAAGCCGTTTTAATTAATTAATTGCTATTAATTTATATAGCTTTACGTTATAAGTGTGATAGCACTACTTGATATTATTAATCATTTATGTATTATTAAAAACGAATTGAATTTTATTAATATTTTATCACAATTTTGATATGTATTTTTAGTTTTATACAGCAATCTATGCTTTTATATTGATGCATGTCATGTAGTTGTATTAAAATCAGTCATCAACAACATATACATTAATATTAATTACTATGTATTAGAAAAATGAATTTTATTTAGAGGTTTATGACAATTCAGATATTGTTCATTTTATATTATATACCCATGTCTGTGTGTGGATATATAGGTGTGTTTTATGTAAACACTATTGAGATATATGTAAATTACAAGGTAATAGTGGATACTTTTTTTTTGTATTTTAATCAAAATCAGAATGCTTAATTTATATATATAGTTGTATTTTACTAACTTTAATTTCATTTCGTTTAATTATTATTAATAAATTGATATTTCATTGTTAAAGTTATTCCAGTGAATTTATTCTTTCCTAAAATGGTTTTAGAATATTATGTTTGGGTTATATCTCTTGATCACACTAACAGTTATTGAGCTTTTGCTCACTGAGCTGGATTTGTGCATACCTCACTGTTATATAAAAGGGATTTATAATTCAGGTTTTTGAACATCCAGATGATCCTGGATTGGCAAAGTTATATCCTTAAAAGTCCATGCACTGTATTTTATTTTATTATTAATTAGAAATTAAGTTTATAGTTGACCAGTACATTAATGGTACTAAGTGGCCAAAGGGCATTGATGATCTTCAGCATGTTTTAGTGTGGAAGCAATATTTTTTTTAATTGTTATATTCTTATGGATTAGCACTTAAGTTTATGCATTCAAATTATTGTTTGTATTGCTGTCTTAAGTTTGACAGTGGCTAAATAATTAGCCTAGTCAATATTGCACCATTTTCAAATCTAGTCACAAACTTGACTATTGATTTTATTTTTTTGATCATTCTTGATGATGAATGATTATTATTATTCATCTGTAATACTGGTGAACTTATAATTTTATTGTTTTTGCTGATCTCTCACCGATCTCTATCATTCATTATATTCATATTCTTTATATTATTTGTATATTTGAATTTGATTCATTAACTGGGGATAATGATGATGATTTTCCATCATCCCAAGTTCACTCCAATGACTTTGTACTGGTACAATATGTACACCCTACCACACACACATATATGCTACATGTGAGTACTAATTTTTTTGATAAAACATTTCTGTATAGCATGTCATTGGTTATTTTATATTGATGTTTGTATGTGCTTTACATGTGTTTATATTGATGTGAATAATTAATTGCTACAGCTTGTTGATTATTTTAACATATGTAAAAATAAATGAAGAGTATATTGCTGTAGGCCATTTTATCATAAATTAAATAATTATCAAATTTGGCCATCACAATATTATGGTATCATTAATATTTCTCACTTTTTTAAAATTTAACTTAATATTTATTTTTATTAATGATTATCTAATGTATTATTTGTATATAATTTGAAATATTGTTTTTTTTTTTTTTTTTTTTTAAAGAATGAAATTACTGGTTATAGAATACACCCCAATTCAACAATAAAAGATAGAAGCAAAGAAAATAGAACCATTTGCTACTTGCCTATCTGTTGTGTTTTTATTTCAAAATTTCCTTATTACAACACAATGAAGAATTGCCTTGCATGGTAAAATAAACCTTTAAATTTTCTTTTCAGTTGTGTGCAGACATACATATATATATATAGTAACAGAAGATTGACAGGGTTTCTATAAACTTTTATATGTAAGAATTTGAAGACATATTTCCGTATTCAGTATTAAAATTATAAATGATGGATTATGTAAATTAGCTCATGGAATTGTACACTAGGTGAATCAGGTTGAGAAAGAAATCAATTTTATTGGAAAATGAATAACGATCCATATCATTGTAAACTTTCGTACTGATTTATATATTCTTTCTAAAGAATTTTTTTCTATGGCATATCTCAGATTAAGCATAATTAAGTAAATATCTATATACTGTATATGAATAAAATAGTTCATAAGTTGGATCCACTTAATTAGAATTATTAAATAAATTCAATAAGGATATAAAATAATATAAACTCTTATTTCATAAGATATGTAATAAAATATCCATTTATGTATCTTTTTGAAACTAAAAGTGCCCCAAAAATGAACTTCGGATCTATCACAGATTTATCTTTTTTTCCCCCAACATTTAGCTAATAACCTAATAAAAACATGAATTAAGTTTTTACTTTAGTCACTGTGCTATTCATTTAGTTTGAAATCGTCAAAATGATTTTAATATACATTCCTATCCTTTACTAATTAATTGCAGCCTTATAATCTTCTTCCCACATTTCCATTAAACATATGGCTGTCATATTAGACTCACTTCAAGCATGGAACTTAAGAGCTATACTGCTATAATTAGAGAAGACATTGATTTTTAAAATTTTAAATGATAAAATTTATTTAAAAAAAATTAACAACAAAAAATAAATAAACAATTATAAACAATAATTATTGATGTATAATTTATGTTAAAATTCCAAACAAATGGAAAATTCTTTTCATTTCATTAACAACTAAAAGATTATTTGGTATTTAATCTATGAAATACATTTTAAATATAAATAGTAGACTTTAAAGATGAGTGGTTCCCCATATAAGGGTCATTTAAAATTGTTGATAAATCTCACAAAACAATGTATATAAATAGGCCACTAACATTTGTTTAACTATTATTCCTTATTTATTTATTTTAATTTATAGCACAAATATAACTGCTAGTAAATTATATATGTTTGATGTGAACAAATTTAACTCTTGAAATAAATATATTTAAAACATGACATCACAAAAATCTTGATATTTAGAAAACATTGCCATTCATAGCTATATGACTACAAATAGAAGAATTAATCAACTCTTATAGGCACCAAAATCTGGGAATGTGTTTCTACTAACTTCTACACAGATTTAGAGGAATCTCACATGTCTACTATACAAAAATTCTTTAGAAATATTATAATTTTTAACAAAAGAATAGTGGAATATTTTCATCTCTACTATACATACAAATCCATGATTTTATACCTTTTATCAATAAATAGAGGAATTTTTCATCTCTTCATAAATTTCAACTAAATTCTTCAAAATATTTAAGATCATTAAAGCAATTCAAGAGAGCAAAGATGAGCAATTATTTATTGAGCTGTTATATAAATACATACTGTATTATACTTACAAACAAAATGAATGTCTAATCCAGGTTCTATTGAGGCATAACAGAACACAATAATTTATATTTAGATATTAAAATATAATTTTAAGACAATGCATTGAAATAGAACCAGACAGACTATTAAACTTTTAAATTGAATCTCAAGAGCTTGCAAAAGAATTATAAAGAAAATATATGTGAGATAAATGGATGAGATAAGGAATTTTGTTGGAGTGATGCAGAGAAGTTATGGATTGGAGAAACACAATTAAAATTGAGATCTTTATTATATAATGGATTGATAGTAGTTGAAAATAATGATATGATTAAAAGACATTTAAAGAAGTAGAATTTTTCCCCCCATACATTAAGAAGATTGTAAATAATGGAGAGCTACAAATAATAACATAGTGAAGTCTTTCAGAAAGATTTGCTCTAGAAGTTAAGAGTTAGCATCAAAAAATGTCATCTAAACAGATTAAAAAACTGCTATGTAATAAATATAGATATGATTGTGTTTACTGGTTGATTTATATGGTTGTTGCAAAAGTCATCTTTTAATTTTTTATTCTTTCGTGTTTCTATCTTTTGTGTGTGTATGTGGAGTTAGAATAGCCAAACTTGTTTATGAAAATGATATTAAGAATAAGTATGTTATATAAATTGCTAACAAACTTATTAAATGATCATTATATAACTTTAAATTTATTTAACAATTAGAAACAAAATACTTTCAGAATAAGTTTTTAAATTGAAATGAATGTTTATTTTAATTTAAATGCATATCTGATTCAAACTCTTTATTTATATTTTAATTTAAATGCATATCTGATTCAAACTCCTTATTTATATCTTTCTCTTATTTTTTTAGTAATAATAATAAAGAATAAAACATATTCATAAAATATATTTTTATTAAATAAATCTTTCATTTTTGCCATATTGTAAATAAAATGTAATGTGAGAAAGTTCAGAACAACGATAAAGAAATTGTTGTAAATGAAAAAAATATATGTATATTAATACAAACTACTGTTATGCAAATTTACATTCATATATTTGTTCTTTTATTTTAGGGCTGCAAGAGAAATTAATCGGTATCCTGAAAAAATGATATTAATTCTTGAAGATCTTGCTCACCAATTATACCTAGTTCCTGTTCCTCCTCCTGGTCCCGTAACTATTGTAAGTATAAATAAATAACTCCTATATATATTTATTATTATTTGAATTGTAATTTTTATTATCTCCAAAATTAAGACTACTATCATTATAATAAGCATAATGCCAACTGATAATTTTAATGATAATTGATATTACTCGTCAATTTTGTTATTATTGTTGTTTGTGATATTAATTTTATTAAAGTTACTTTATTGTGATTATTTTTATGTATAGTTTATTTGCTATAAAAACTATTTGAATTCAAACCAGAAAAAGTGAATCAGGTATATAGGAGTTTTCTTTCAGTTAGCAAATTTGTAGCCAACCTTGTTAACCATTCAGAATTTTTATTAACATATGTGTATCTAACTGTATTTTTATATTGGACTATTTCCATCATCTAATATGTGTGTTGAATGTCTTTAGAAAAGTTTAATTTTTAGTTAAATATTCTAAATGCATTCAACTGTTAGTAATATCACAGCAAACAGGTTAGTATATGCACCAACTGTTAGTAATATCACAGCAAACAAATGTTAATAATATCACAGCAAACAGGTTAGTATCTAAGTATTCTTAATTAAAAGTAAAACAAAGATGGAAATCCATTCGAACACTTCAAGAGACAGTTTGAAAGCTGCTTTATATTATATTCTTTTGTGATATATTTTCGTAATTATTGTGATTTCATTTGTACTTTTTAGTTTTTTTTCTTCATATTGAAATTTATTATTTTTTATACATTATTAATTTATGACAGATTTTAATATTTTAAGTGATTTTTTTTATATTAATAATTTATTTGCATTTTATCTTACCATCACTTCAGCAACATTCATCATCTCTGTCAATTAGAATAGTGTGCTTCAATATTTACACATAATTTGCTCTCATTTTTTTTCTCAGTCTAATTATTGTTATCTACATTTTTCTAATTATTATAAAATGACTAACTTTTTATTGTAAATAATAATGCATATATTCAGTCACTTGCTGTAAAATTCCCTTTTTTTTTTTTTTTGGAGACCAAAATTTTATTTTTATTAACTCTGAAAGTTCTTTTTTTTTCAGTATTTACTTCTACTCAATTTATTCTTTCTCTTAAATTATTATTAATATATGCAATGATTTTAATGTTTACATGTCATCTGATTAAGTGATTTCATATAAACCAATATTGCTGATATAACATTGTCATTGTCTTAATATATTGTTATGTCTTACTCCTTTTTTTCTACTCAAGCATTTTGATTATTTCTATCACACATATAATATTTTATTTATATGTTTGCCCCATTGTTCATTAATTGTTATTTAATTTAAGTCTTTTATTTGCTTCTAAAATTTCTGGAAATTTAGTGAAATAAATAGAAATCTGCTAATTGAAATTAATGTAAGGTATAAAATATTATTATTTTTTTTTTTTTAGGTATAAAATATTTCCTCTCAAAGATTAACAACTGACTAAAATCCAGATCCAAACTATAATTCATTAGACAATGTTTTGCTATTTAGTCTATCAATAATTTAGTCTTATTCAAAAGATAATTTTAAGTTAAGGATATTTTTTGCTGTTAGAAAGAACTGTTTTTTGAGATGTTTAAAAAAAAAAAAATTCATTAGAAAGTGTTTGCATCAAAACATTTTCTTTTTATATTGATTTTATATTATTTTTTTTTTGTAATTTTGATATTTGCTTTGGGATAATGATAATGCTTTTACAACTTTTTCTAAGAAAAATGTAATTGTTTTGCCATTTTTTTTTTTTTTTTAATTCTGCTGCTTTTTCTGTTTGTTTGTTTTTTTAAAGTTATTTATAACTTTTCAACACTCTTAAGATATTTTTTCAAGTTTAGTATGTGTTGGGTGGGGTTTTTGTTTAGTCATTATTTAATAATTATTAAATATAATAAGTATTACCATCATAATTGCTCAAGCTATCTTGTATTCACACATACACACACAAAATGCTTGAAGTGATATAAAAATATAGTATCCATTTCTTGTCGAGAAAATGATAGTAAGAATTAGAAAAAAATATAATGCTCTATGCTGTTTAATTCTGTGATTGAAGAATAGATTAATACCTAGTTCAATCACTTACTTTGTGTTAGATCACCATATCACCTCTCAAATAATTAATCATGTATTTTATTATATAGTCTGATTATTATTAATAAGAAATATATTATTATAGTATATATATATGTTAAATTTAAAAAATGGAGAAACAAGTAATTTTAATAACATTCCTTGGAAATAAAAAAAATATTTTGGAAAAAGCAATTTTTTTTTTTTTTTGTTATTGAAAAAAATAGACATATTTTTTTTTTCTACTTTCAATTTATTTAAAAGCAAAAATGATAGTTACATTTTTATTTTTTTAAGACATTATTTTAAATAATTTTTTTTCTTAATGTACATTAGAGATACATATATGCTCTCTATATATTATATTATTTACACTTATATTTTTTAATGTCAGTATAGAAAAATAGGTAGGTAATTTTATTATAATAGGGTTCGAATTAAATGTTATTAACATTATAGCAGTTTTGCAATCATTTACTAAAAATTCATTTATTAAATCACTAAACATCACATGATCACCATTTCTTATGCTTGCTCATAACTGTTATTAAAACAGGCAAAACTCTCCATACACTAGTGCCACTCAGTGCAAGCTAGAGTAATCAATGGATGCCAGAAGGCTTGTGCATAAAATCCCTACCTAGTGCTTACTTATCCAATATCCCTAATCTGGTTTCTGGCTTGTGACCTTTGTAAGTGAGGAGCCTTGGATCTGAGAGCACTGCGCCTAGATCTTAGTATCTAATGCAACCCTCCAGCAGCCAATCTCAAATACAAAGCTATGAGAATAAACTTGAAAACACAATAATATTTTCAATGCAAATTCATCAGCTTATATAGTCATATAGGTCTGAATTCAGTTTAGTACTCATACATTTTGGTGTCTTTAGCTCTTTAATAACCATAGCCATCGCTATCCTATTAGGCAGGTTTGGTATTAAACCACTAAATATCACATGATCACCATTTCTTATGCTTGCTCATAATTGTTATTAAAACAGGCAAAACTCTCCATACAGTAGTGCCACTTACTGCAAGCCAGAATAATCATTGGATGCCAGAAGGCTCATCATCGATGAAGGCCACAAGCCAGAAACTAATCTGGGGATATTGGATGTATGTACAAGCCTTCTGGCATTTATTGATTACTCTGGCTTGCACTGAGTGGCATTACTGTATAGAGAATTTTGCCTGTTTTAATAACAATAATGAGAAAGCGTGAAAAATGATGATCAGGTGATGTTTAGTGGTTTAATACCAATCCCGCCTAATAGAATAGTGGTGGCTATGGTTATTAAAGAACCAAAGAGACCAAAATGTATAGGTACTGAACTGAGTTCAGACCTATATTACTACATAAGCTAATGAGCTTGGAATGAAAATATTGTGTTTTAAATTTTATTTTCATATTTAAGTAGAGATAAAAGGTTGCTGCTGGAGGGTCGCATTAAATCCTAAGATCTGATAGGTACATAAACTAATTTGTAAACTGAAAATTCTTGATTTGGCTCCAGACAGAATAATTGGATTCCCTCTGAGAAGGACTTGTATATGATCTTTTGAAACATAATTATTTGCTAAAACTGTTTTATGTCATTTGGTCTTCATATTAAATTAAAAGCTATGTGATGTTTCAGATAAAAAGAAAAAAGATCTGGAAAAAAAAAAAAACATTCTATTCTAGAGAATAATCAGTTTAACTTTATACATTAATGTCTTGCGTTGTTAGCCGAGAGGTACCGCAGCCGCCATGCAAGCAAGTAGTTGGTTGCAGACGGTTGTGGGTTCGCGTCCCGGCCGATGCTATGACACATGGAAAAAAAAAAAAAAAACTTTATACATTAATTGTGTAACAAAGGTGATTGAATTTTAATATTTTAATATACAGAATTTTGTTTAGTAATTTCAAAGTTGCATTGTTGAAAAGGTTAATAGCTTCAATTCTTAGATGATTAACTTGTTTAGTATAGTAATCATAAGGCTTCTTGAAATAGATAATGTATAATCTTTGTCTTGCAATATTCTTTTTGAACTTAGGTTAAATAAGAGAAATTAGTTCTAGGAGTGAGTCTATCAGTAACATTGTAATGTGATGTACTGACTTAATGCTAAAATGAAATAATGTAGAGATTGGTATTTTATAGAATTGTAATTATGATGGTATTATTATTTTTTATTTATCAAAAGATTAGGCTTGGAAAATTACTACTTTTTTTTTTATTATTATTATTCAGGATGGATTTATAGGCATGATTTTTTTTTTAATTAAAATAACTTACTGATATGTCTTCAAGATTGAATATCATTTTGAGTCAAATTATATCTAAAAGTTTTAATTTGAAAAAAAAAAAAGAAATGTTATGTGGAAACTATTCTGCAGAAGGTTAAAATGAAATATAATAATGACGATGTTTGTGGTTTGGAAAGAGGATTGTGAAGAATTAAACAATAAAAAAATAAGAATGGAATATAATTATTATTGATATCAAAGAAGTGAAAGGAGAAATTAATAATTATGAATTTTAGAAGACATAATGCTGAGTTCAGCATTAAAAATTAGTGATAGTAAATGAGCTAACAATCAAAAATAAATTAATATTCTATCTAATATTTAGTCAAATTAGCATCTATTGAAAACAATTTTGAAAAGTTTTTCTAAAATGGTTTCAGTAAGATTAATTGGAATGGTTAACAGAAATTTCTATTTTTTTTTAAAAAAAAGTAAGTTCTTGTACATGATAAATCGGTTTCAAGTATTAGTAGATTTTGAACGTGATTCAGATTTGAATGAAATTAATAAGAAAATAACTGATATGTTTTTAAAAACTACAACAAAGATTGCTGGTAGAACAAAGCAGCAATTGACCAATAAAATTTCTACTGAGACTAGAAAATTAATGAAGAAAAGAAAGAATATGAAGATATATAAAAATGATGCATTAAAAAAGATTATATATCTCGAATTTTGTAAAATGGTACAAAAAGAACTAGCCAAGAAAGCTGTAGTAGAAGTGAATAAAAGTCTCAAGAGTGCGAAACAACATTTTGGTATTGGTAGGAAACTTATATCTGCAATAAGAAAAAAAAAGATGTAACTATTACTAAAGAGAGAGATGACATCATGAAAAGGGTAGAAGAATTATATAGTAATAAAGAACAAGTACCTCCTACATCTATTATATCTTCTGAGTTGCTCAGAATTTTAATTGAAGAAATGAGACATGCAATTAAATCTATGAAGAAAGGAAAAGCTCCAGGTAGTGATGGAATTTATAATTGATATATTAAAAGAAGCAGGTGAAGAAATAGAATTTTTTTTTAGCAAAGTTATATACCAAATGTCTAAATGATAAATATGTACCAATTGTTTGGAAGATATATTAACATTCAAAAAAGGTGATAAAGAAGATATTATAAATGACAGACCTATCAGCCTTTTATCAGTTTTATACAAAATTTTTACCAAGATAATTACAACTCATCTACAGAGAACATCGGATTTCAACCAACCAAGAGAACAAGCTGGATTTAAAAGTGATTTAGTACAGTACATCATATCCAAGTATTGAGAGAAGTTATGGAAAGGTCCAATGAATATGAGTTGCCATTATACTTTGGATTTGTAGATTATGAAAAGGCATTTGATTCTATAAGCATTTCTTCAGTGATTAAAGCATTCGATCGTCAAGTTATAGACCCAGGATATTGTCATATTTAGAAGAATATTTATAAAAATGCAACAGCAACAATTAGATTTCACAATGATACTAGGAAAGTTAACATGGAGAAGGGTGTAAGACAGTGACTCCGTATCTCCAAAACTTTTTACAGCAGTGCTGCAAGAAGTATTTTGTGGATTAAAATGCGAAACTAAAGGAGTAAAATTAATTGGAGAATATTTAAATCATTTACATTTTGCAGAAGATATAGTTTTTGCAAATAATGATTTAGAGCTTCAGGAAATGTGGCAGGAGTTATTAGATGAAAATAATGAAGTAGGATTAAAGGTAAAAGTTAAAAAGGCTAAAGTAATGTTCAATGGATTTTCTCAAAAGGTGAAATAAAGATTGATTATGATGAGTTGGAAAAAATTAACAATTACAAATACCTTAATAAGATTATTACTAAAGATGGAAACATAATGGATGAAATTAATCATAGAATTAAACTTTATTGGAATGCTTTTGATAGAAATAACTTGATACTAAAAGGAAATATGCCTATGTTTTGAAAAGGAAGGTTTTTAATAAATGTGTTTTACCAGATCTTACTTATGGATCTAAGATTTGGACACTTAATAGAAGAGCAATACAGATACTTCAGACCACTGAAAGAAGTATGGAGAGAAGCATGTTGGGAGTAAAAAGAAGAGATCAAAAACGCAATATATGGATAAGAGAACAAACAGTTGTTACTGACCTCATTGAAAAAATGAAAAGACTGAAGTGAGTTGGGTTGACATATTGCTGGAAGAGATGATGATAGATGGACAATTGAAATCTTAAACTGGATTTCAAGAGATTGTAAAAGACCCAGAAAGAGACCCCATGTGAGATGGTTGGATGAAATAAGAAAGTGTTCAGGGATGATATGGAGAAGAGAAACTAAAGATTGGAGAAGATGGATTGAACTTGGAGAGACCTTCATACTGTGGTGGATTGATAATGGTTGATGATAGCACTAATATAACTACAAATGATCATAGCTTAACAATATGAAACTGAAACAAAAATAATTGCAACTCCCAGTGAGCTGTTTATAAACCAATGGTCAAGCATCAATAAATTATGAGAAGAATAGAACTTATTATTGTTTGACTATTGATTTATACATAGCTCATTGGGAGTTGCAGTTGTTTCTGTTTCAAGTTTGTTACACTAATATGTAATCATTGAATCTAAATTATTCAACCATTATTAATGTCAATACTAATAACATATCTACTTATGCTAACGTAAATATACATTCAATATTATGCAAACAAAATCATTGTTTTATTCATATATAATTATATCTTATACAGCACACTGATATATATATATACATTTTAATGTTTTTATATAACTTGCATATATCTGCAATACATAAAAATAAATTAGAATTAGAATTTGAGTAACATGTATCAAATCTCCATAAGTGAATATTACTATATGCTATACTATCCATAGCTCCATTTTTAACTCCTTGCATCTAAAATGGCTAATAGTAAAAAATATCTTTGTGAGGTGATTAGTGGCTAGAATAGTACTTTGCTGTAGCTAAACTTAAATATCTACTTATCATTTTTATTGTGATATATTTCTAGAAGAATATTAAACACTTAAAGATTAAAAACCAAATAATTTTATTATGATTTAAATTAACAAACAATTATCAAACTATAATGAAATATGCACAACTTCTCTTCATCTACTCAAACTTTTTCTTTTGATTGTTATTATGCCATATTTAACATTATTATTATTATCTAAATGTAACTAAATGAATTTTGTGTTATGGATAAACTATTAACAGTGTTAGTCAATGTATAGAATTGAAAATAAAGTACCAAAATAGATTTTGTGAATATGATTGTGTTTAAGAATTTAAATTTTGTAATTTCTTTAGAAAAAATGCTATGAAAAAAGTGCTAGCTTAATTATTGAAATATATGGAAGGTATGTTTGATTTCATATGTTTGAGAACAATTACTTATATTAATAGTTTAAAATACTTCTCCTAAAAACGTAATAGCATATAAAAGCGATTTACCCGCTGACGAAGAAGCTGCAAAAACCAAAACAATTAAATGGGCCGAGCGCTTTCGAGGTTTTCCCTCCTATTCATGGCCAACATAAGTTATAAATCATTTATGTAATGTTGCTAACTAATTCTATCAATAGACGCGACACGTGTTTTTTTATCTCAAAAAAATGGACAAACTAATTTGCATTCACATTTGCATATTTTATTTGTTAGCAACATTACATAAATGATTTATAACTTATGTTGGCCATGAATATGAGGGAAAACCTCGAAAGCGCTCGGCCCATTTAATTGTTTTGGTTTTTGCAGCTTTTTCGTCAGCGGGTAAATCGTTTTATATGTTATATTAATTGTGAAGGTTTCTTATTATACATAATAGCAAATGCATAATAAGGATGACATTTTATAAAAACAAACCAATATCTAATACAACTTTGAAATATTCAGTTTGGAAAAATGACATTCATCTGATAAATAAATATTAGGAATAACTAATAAGGTAAATATCCGTCATCTCATATGATCTTTCTTTTGCCAAACAACTGTTCAATATATTTTTGTCAGCTTTTATTCCCATAATATATTAGGAATTAAAATAAGCAGAGTACTTATAATTTCTCTATCAGCCTATGGTTCAATATTCAGTTATAGGAAGGTTCACATTTCATCTATAATACAATACTTCATAATAAAATATTCCATAATATAACAAGTTATAAATAGGAGTTACCTATTGTATCGATTGTCCTTGCTTGTTAATTAATACTGTATGTCACTTTTTCTTCCAAGCAGTAAGCATAGTAATAAGTGAGATTGTTCTTTAAACTATCTACTTTATGCCATCGCAGTGAAATATTTAAATATATCAAAATAAGATAAGGTAATCTTTTATCTTTAACGAATTCCATGCTATTCAAATAACTTATATATTCTATACAAGTATATGAAGTGATCATCGATTAGTAAGGTGTAAGATACGTGTTAATGTGAAACTAGAGAGACAAAAATTATTAAGAAAAACAATATTTACAGTTGATGTTCCTAATCTTCAGAAACATTCTACTGAATTTAAATTAGAACTTAGAAATCGGTTTCAAGTATTAGTAGATTTTGAGCATGATTCAGATTTGAATGAAATTAATATGAAAATAACTGATACACTTTTAAAAACTGCAACAAAGATAGCTGGTAGAAAAAAGCAGCAATTGACCAATAAAATTTTTACTGAGACTGGAGAATTTATGAAGAAAAGAAGGAATATGAAGATATACAAAAATGATGCATTAAAAAGAATTGAATATCTCGAATTTTGTAAAATGGTGCGGAAAAGAGTTGAAAGTGATATAAGAAAGTATAATTGTGAACTAGCAAGGAAAGCTGTAGAAGAAAATAAAAGTCTTAAGAATGTAAAACAACATTTTGGTATTGGTAGGAAATTTATATCTGCAATAAGAAAAAAAGATGGAATTGTTACTAAAAAGAGAGATGACATCATGAAATTGGTAGAAGATTTTTATCAAGAATTATATAGTAATAAAGAACAATTACCTCCTATATCTATTACATCTTCCGAATTGCCCAGAATTTTAAATGAAGAAGTGAAACATGCAATTAAATGTTTGAAGAAGGGAAAGGCTCCAGGTAATGATGGAATTATAATTGATATATTAAAAGAAGCAGGTGAAGAAATAGAAAATTTTTTAGCAAAGTTATATACCAAATATCTAAATGATAAAGATGTACCGGATGATTGGAAGAATGCAGTAATAATATTAATATTTAAAAAAGGTGATAAAGAAGATATTAGAAATTACAGACCTATCAGCCTTTTATCAGTTTTATATAAAATTTTTACCAAGATAATTACAACTCGTCTACAGAGAACATTGGATTTCCACCAACCAAGAGAACAAGCTGGATTAAAAGTGGTTTTAGTACAGTAGATCATAAGGTGTTGAGAGAAGTTATAGAAAAGACAAATGAATATGAGTTGTCATTATGTTTTGGATTTGTAGATTATGAAAAGGCATTTGATTCTATAAACATTTCTTAGTGATTAAAGCATTGGATCATCAAGGTATAGATCCAGGATATTGTCAAATTTTGAAGAATATTTATAAAAATGCAACAGCAAC
Source organism: Epiperipatus broadwayi (assembly GCA_028023455.1). Classification (NCBI taxonomy): domain Eukaryota; kingdom Metazoa; phylum Onychophora; class Udeonychophora; order Euonychophora; family Peripatidae; genus Epiperipatus; species Epiperipatus broadwayi. The sequence continues at coordinate 54,279 of JAQFVV010001246.1, forward strand.
AATTAGATTACATAATGATACTGGGAAAGTCCACATTGAGAAAGGTGTAAGACAAGGTGACTTCATATCTCCAAAACTTTTTACAGCAGTGCTGCAAGAAGTATTTTGTGGATTAAAATGGGAAACTAAAGGAGTGAAAGTAAATGGAGATTATTTAAGTCATTTAGATTTTGCAGATAATGTAGTTGTTTTTGCAAATAATGCTTCAGAGCTGCAGGATATATTGCAGGAATTATCAGATGAAAGTAGGAAAGTAGGACTAAAGATAAATGTTCAAAAAACTAAAGTAATGTTTAATCGATTTGCTCAAAATATGAAAATAAAGATTGATTATGATGAATTAGAAGAAGTTAACAGTTACAAATACCTTGGTCAGATTATTAATACAGATGGAAACATAATGGAAGAAATTAATCATAGAATTAAACTTGGTTGGAGTGCTTTTGGTAGAAATAACTTGATACTAAAAAGAAATATGCCTATGTGTTTGAAAAGGAAGGTTTTTAACAAATGTGTTTTACCAGTTCTTACTTATGGATCTGAGACGTGGACACTTAATAGAAGAGCAATACAGAGACTTCAGACCACTCAAAGAAGTATGGAGAGATGTATGTTGGGAGTAACACGAAGAGATCGAAAACGCAATGTATGGGTAAGAGAACAAATAGGTGTTACTGACCTCATTGAAAAAATTAAAAGATTGAAGTGGAGTTGGGCTGGTCATATTGCTAGAAGAGATGATAATAGATGGACAATTGAAATTTTAAACTGGATTCCAAGAGATTGTAAAAGACCCAGAAAGAGACTACGTGTGAGATGGATGGATGAAATAAGAAAGTGTGCAGGGGTGATGTCGAGAAGAGAAGCTAAAGATTGGAGAAGATGGATTGTTTTGGAGAGACCTTCATCCTGCAGTGTATTGATAATGGTTGATAATGATGATGATGATGATATGAGAATCAAATTATTTTGAAATGTCCAAAATAATTCCAAGCCTTAGTAAATAATCATAGAAGAAATAATATAATTATTTGGCATACTAACTTTGTAGTCTATGCTAGTAATTATTATAATAATAATTACTGTTCATTCATTTATTTAAATGTAAATTACTGTCATTTATACTCATACATGCATTTTGATCTAAGGTTAAATCTAACATTATTTTAGGATGATTTTTTTATGCATTGAACCTCTATTTATAGATCAATTTATAAGAAAAATACTTTACCTAACTTTAAAACTTTTTAAAACAATCATAATACAAATGGATTTTAAATTATAAAATCTTTAAATTCTGTATTAATAAAATGACTTAAATCTAGAATTTTTATTAAAATTTATATCAATATGCTTCATATTGTACAGTAAATAATATTTTAAAAGTAAATTTCAAAATTAAAATTACATAATTATGCCAAAAAAAAAAAAAAATACAGCAATACAATAATAATAATAAAAAAAAAAAAAAATCAAAATTGTTATCCTTGCTTAGACATTTAAAAAAAAACCCTATACATAAGTATTGTTTTTGTTTTTTTTTAATCTTTTTAATAATGATATTAATTAAACTTATAACTATTTTCTGGAAGCAGCAAGCATTTAATACAATTTTTTCTCATGGTCAGAAAATATTGAACAACTTATTTATTGAGAATAATTAATATTTAGCACGAAACATTGACTAAATCTTATTTTTTTCTGGAACAATAATTATGTAATATTACTTTTTCATAAGCAATATTGTGGACAACTTATTTATTGGAGGTAAACAGTTTGGCCTTAGTTTGGAAGTAGAAATAATTAGAATTTAAAGTGTTTTTATTCTGTATATGAATATTTGTTTTCCAGGAATAGTAATTATGAAAAATATAGTATCCAATGGAATCCTTGAATTTTAAGTTATTTTTTCCACTTATTCATAAATTTTAATTATGATAATTTTTGTATTCACAGTAGAAAAAAGTTAAATTATTTTGATGAAGATTTCTTTTCTTCTCAGTTTAGCTTTTATAGAATTGAATTATTAATAGCATTGATAACTTTACACTTACAGCTTTTTATATTATTCTAAATTAATAGAATGTTTTACTATTTTCCAATAAACAAAATTTTATCTTGCTTTAAAATGTTTTCTTTTAAAAATGGATTTGAAATTTATATTTTCTTGTAAATTGATGTCTTAGCCTTTTAGTATATTTTTAAATAAAAATACAGTTCTAATGCATAGGATCAAATATAGAACTTATTTAATCCAAAACTTTTTAAATTTTAATTTCTTTTCTCTTTAATCTTTTTTTAGTTAGTTTCACACAGAAATAAAAGTTATGTTTAATCTGATAATTAATGTTAAAGTCTTATTAAAGAATAATAACTGTTGAAAATAAATCCTACTTTTCATGTAATAAGGACAGTAAAATACTTTTCAAATATTCAGTATTACAAAAAGCAAATTTGAACATTTTAAACATATGCCTTCCTGTATATTAAAGTATACATAAAATAAAGTTACACAAAAAAATTAAAATATATGCAAAATTATTTATCTATCTTCATTCTTTTTTTTAAGAAGTCTTGAATTTGAGAGATTCAAAAAAATTATAAACATTTGCAGGAAAAAGAGAAATATTTTAATTGTTAGCCAAACATTTATTCTAGTTGCTAAAATAGCTTACTTCAAGAAAATCTTTTGTTAATAAATTTTTGATTTTCTTCTGATCTTTATAACAGAGAGGAATAAGTGACTGCACAGAAATGAAAACCATTCAAAACTAACTATAGTTTTATATTTTGCTCTCTAAAAGCTAATTGGTTAGAGTATAAAATGCTGACTATGGCAATTCCTGTAATTCTATATGATTTAATTAAATTGAATCTAACTTATTAACTTCTAATTGAAAAAAATCATTTATTTAGATAATTAATATTTATTTTACAATATAATACATTTTGTACACTAAAATATATACATAACTCTACCTATATATTTCATCTTACATATGAATATTGTAATCAGTGCATTTTTAAAGAAATATTATTTTTTGGTAAAGTAAATGTTGCTATATAAGCTAACAATAAAATTATGATCTTATACTAATTTGTTAAACTGCTAAAATGGCTTTTTTTATTATTATTAAAAATAATCATACAATAATAGAATATTAAACTATTTGCCTATTCTTCTCTTGCTTTATCTAAATCCTTTTAAAATCTTCATTGCTGTATTTAAATGAAGATAAGTGTCCTTAATATTTTTATTTTTTACAAAATATAAGTGGCAAGCAAATGATACAGCTTATATATTATGTATCATTGTCACAATACTGTATTAATATTTATGTATGCATGATTCTAGCATATCGCTTTTTTTAAGTGTATGTATATAGTAATGGAAAATAATGTTTGATTATAATTAATTAGGGAAGAAATTAGCATATATAAATAAGAGCCTCAGATTTTGGTGTACTATTTTATTTAATAAATGTTGGGGTGATTATGTATCAGATATTTAAATACATTGGTAATAGCACAAATGGTAATGATAATGATCATCCAAAATGCAAACATCAAAAATACACATAACAATGTTGATTCCAATAATTGGAATGAAAGCAAAAGAGGAGGATATATTAGCTATTTAGCTAGATTCTCACATATAAATATATGTATATATATATATATGCGCATTTGTATTGCACTATATAGCTATAACATTCTTAGATAATACTATTCACACAGGATTATTAATAAAATACTCATCACTTTTTGATTAATAAAGAAAGCACCATGTTTATCAAATCCTTAAGTACTTTGTTGCCTTCTATAAGCTTATGATCCAAAATAGCTTTGGCAGAATATAAGATTCAAATATCTTAATAAAGTAACAAAAACTCTTAAAAAATAATCAATAAACACACATCTTTAATAGAGATGTTAATAATAATTCATAATAAAAAAATAACTATTTCAATAAAAGAACAAGTCAATTATTTATACTTTTTAGATTAAATCAATAATCATGAGAAATCAAAGTAAAAGTAATTTAATAAGGGATATATTATCTACTATTTACTCAAAAAATTAGAATTGATTGAATTCATTCCATTATTCTGAAGGTCATTTAGTTGGCAATCATGAGTGGAGTTTATAAAGTAAATTTAGATTTTATTGTTAAAGCGAGGTCTGTATATATTATAGGCATACATAGGTAAAGATATGTGTGTTCAAAAATAAAAAATAGACTTGGTTTATTTATTTACTTGGTTTAAGAAAAAAAAAAGGGAAAACTAAATCTAATTTGTTTCAGCTAAATAAACTTGTTTAAAAGTTATGCTATAGAAAGAAAATCATTTTAAACATAGTTGAATTATAACCAAAAGATCAGATTAATTAAAATTTTGATATAAGACAGTTTATCATAATAGTAAGGTAAATTACCTTGTTCGATGTTATGCAAATGTTTTAAAATATAAATTAAAATTATTTTCTAGAGATTAAGATAAAAAATAGATGTCAATCAAGTAAACGTTTTTTTTTATCTAAGGAATTTTGTATAAACATAAGTTTTAATTAAAAGTAATTACTGGCTTGTCTTGATAAGAAAATTTGTAACTATATAAATAGCCAGTCTCAGAAAATAATTTTATTTTTCCTTGCTGCCGTTGCTCACCATTCATCAAGATCATCATTACTGTTATCATCTATTTCAAGAAACATCTCCAAGCAGTTAAGGTAATCACCATGAGTGGTTGAAGTCAGTAAAGAACTTCTTCTCAAATATAGATCCCATAACCAGAATGTATAAATTTATATGTTGAACTAATTTCAACCTCCTGCCAACCAGCTACATGCATATAACATTGCAGCCACCACAAACACTTCTCAACAGTGTAAGTCAACCAAGTTTAAGATAAACTCTATCCTGAATGTGAAAACCTGATTGTATCGAAATATTTGGAAAACTGTCAACAGTATATTTCCTAGTGAACTACAAAAAAGCTCTTGTGCATAATGTCCAAAAATAAAACATACATGTGTAAATTTAATCTTCACTTCATATTTAAAATAATCTTTTTTCAGTATTTTGTGGACTTAAGGTAACAATTTTACTTAGTTTATGAACAATAATAATTTAATGAACTTAAAAAGATTCTAGTTACCAAAAACCATTATTCCTTACCTGTATCAGTTAATTTGTAATTTAATTTATGCATTTTGTACATTTATTTTATTGTTATTTCTTTTTCAATGTTAACTCTTTGCATGTTATAATTTGATACATGAATATATGAGGTATGCCCCTAAATATTTAAGAGTGATAATATATATGTGTGCTGTTTGACAATAATAAGGTAAAAATGAGTTAAATTATTGTTAAAATAAAAGATGAAGTCAATTTTATTTGCATGAATATTTCTTAAGAGTTTTAAATAACCAAGGTAGTTTTAAATAATCAAGATTTAGTTTAAGTAAATGTTAAATTAATCTTTCTCCTGAAGAATGAATTTGTTTTTTTTTTTAAAAAGAATATAGTTAAGATTTAGTTTTACAAAATTTATCTCTCTGAAGCCATTGGAAAATTATATTAAATTGGCAAATTTAAATGAACTTAAAGCTTTAAATATTATTAAGGCAGATTTACTTTAGTAACTTGAAGTAGTGTTTTTGCATAGTTCATAAAATTTGTATTTATATCCAATGTTTTTTTTAAATGTTCAGTTATTTATTTAGGTTAGTTATATAATGATAAATATGAATTTAATAGTTTTGTAGCACAAGTAATTCATCATCCAATGTTTTAATTAATAATGCTTATGAATCTTTTCAAATGGAGACACATTCTTTTAAAAGTCTGGAGTAATTGATCCATATCTTTATATTTCTTTAGTGGATCATGACTTTATTATTGTTATCTATTCAGTGTATAAGATGGTTTAGTTTAGTTTAGTAGTTCATATACACATTTTCCCCATATCAATTGACTGAGTGAAATAATACTATCCATTGAAATCCTTTTATAAGTTTTGAAAATATTTTAAAAATGAAAAACAAAAATGGTTTGCTACAAATATTTTTTTTTATAATTGTTTTTGTTTTCAAATTTCATAATTAGTTTTTTTGAAATATTCTTCCTTAATCTTAATTGCTTATTAAATGTTAAAAAAAAAATAGATTTCTTGTAATGCATTTTTCACAATGCTTTATATAATTTCCTTATTGGTCTTATAATATTTCTTTACATAAATATAGAATAACATCATTATATATGTATCTACTTATATATTTTCAGTTATTTATAAAATATTTCAAATATATATTATATACATATATCTATTAATTTCTATAATATTAAAAACTAAAATACTTAATATGTATGTAAAATTTATAAACTATTATATATATATGTACAAACATCACATATTTATATCTTCATATATTGTAATTTTTTATATTATTATTAAATTATTGAATATGCTTACAGTATTTTCATATTGTATAATATTTTAAATTTAAAAATAATTACAAAAAAAAAATATTGGAATACTTTTCAATAAAATATTCTTTCACTTTACAAAATTAATCTTACGTTAAAATGCATAAGTAATTTTATTCCAGAAAGATTTTTCAGTTTTGATTCTATTTTTCTCTTATATAAACTTTTTTTTTCTTTTTGTTTTATTTTAATAAATACTTTAAATTTTCATTAAATATATTTATTATACTTAAAATATGTATATTAATAGGTTTTTAAAATAAATTTTGTGATTTTAATATTGTTATAATTGAATTATTTGTTTCTCCTGTGTATGTATTTATTATACATCTTTGTTTACAGTTTTTACTTCTTATTTCATAAATACCATTTCAATTATTTTTATTATTTAATATATTTATCATGTTATTTTTTCTTTTATTATCTATTTGTATAACTTTTTTTTTCTACTTGTATTCATAAATTTATTTTGCTTGTTTTTATATCTATATATTTTAACTTTTTATTTTTGTTATTTATTATATATATATTCTATTTTTTAATATTGTTTTAATTGAATAATTTCAATTAAGTTATTTGAACAGCAATTAAATGCCCTAGATATTTTTGTTTTTAAATTATATGTTTATATATTTCATTGAAGTGATAATTATTTATCAAAAAATAAATTTGAAGTAATATTTCAATGACAATTTGCTTTTTTTTTTTTTCAATTAAAATTATTTTATTCAAAGAAAATGTCTAACATAAAGTTTAACATACTCCAATATAATTTTATTTATTGAGCTTTTCATCTTACCTTAATCAAATTTTTTTTAATTTTTATTATTTTTCAATTGTTTTTTATTAACTTATCTTTTCTGTGTTTCTTTCGGCATGACCACATTTTTGTCTATGATTCTGTCAGAGTGCCCACATTTTTGAGTTTTTAACAATGGGAAAAAAGTCATTTCCATTTAGAACTTGAACTCACATTCTTATGCTTCCCAGAAAATTTTTTAGGAATTTAGCCAACAGAAATATTACATTTGTCGAGTAAAATTTTGTTCATATTGATTTAACTCATACTTAATTAAAAGTAAATATTTTCTATAAAAATCTGAATTACTATATTAAGATGCACTTTTTCCCCAAATTTTGGACTCCTAAAAGAGGAGTGTGTCTTAAATTTGAAACAAAAAATTTTAACATCTTATTTCTGTGGATCTTTACTTTATACCATATTTGCACATAGTATTACGATTGTTACCTATGTAGAATAGTATGTTAAATCTTTTTTAATCAATATTTTTTGGATTAATATTTGTAAACAGCACATTATTTTGCTGATTTTGACAATTGCCATATTTTTGTTTTGATTTTTAAAGTGAAAACATATGTTTTAGAATCTTTTAACATTATTTTGCTAATTTTACCATTATTTTATCATGAAAACTCTACTGAATAACTTTAAATTTTTTTTACAACTAACAAATCAATATAACAATGAGTCAAGGGCCTGTCTTCCAAGGAGATGATTGGTTGTTTGTTCTCTACACAAGAGAGTGCCTGTGAAAATTTTGACAGTTCCAATAACTTCCACTTGATTTTTAAAGTGAAAATGTATGTTTTAGAATTCTTTTTACATATTTAGTTTTTTCAGAAAATATTTGTAAAAATATAAATTATTTTAAAAGAATGATTCAGATTTTAATAGAAAAATGTGCTTTTACACAAAGCAAATTGACAAATAATTATAACATTGGGCAGCAATTTAACTTGTTCTGCACTAATGGCGCATATTGAACTTTTAAAAAACTGACTTGAGACCCAATTTTCACAATAATTTCATTTTTAATAATGTTAGAGCAAAGTGCTATATATTGACAGAAAATAGAAAAACTAAGGAAAACAATAAAGTTAAGACAAATAATGATTACCATTAAAAAAGTAAGGAAAAAAAAGAAATTTCAATATCTGAAAAAATTATTATTTTATTGTTTGTTCATAATTTCTAATTTATCATTAACTAAGTTTAAAATTACATCTTCATTGATTTCTTTGAATTCTTAACAAAATTCTCATTCAAACCATATATAATACTTCTTATCCAAGATAATCAATAGCTCCAGAATTTACAAAAGTAATCACATAAGAACTCTTCATTTTTATCTTGTACCCCAGTTAAAAAAATCTCAAGGCATCTATAAGAAAAAGATTCATCCTAATAAAAGATACAAAATAAATCATTTTTAGAAGGTAGATATGCATTTGTAATCATAGCAGTTGGCTTTTTGTCTATCTAAAACTAGAAATTGAAGGCTCCTGGCTGTATCAGTGTTAAAAAATGACTTCCCCCTCTTCATTTTATATTTTTTGTGTACACCAGTGATGCTATCTTGTTATATTTATTGTCCCACAGATAACTCATTTGCTATCTATAGACTTGAAAATAATGTGATGCAAGATGTGGCAAGACTACTGATTTCACAACATGAGTACCAAGGTATAGGCAAGAATCAGGATTTGATTCTTTGCCTGCATACACAATTGCATGTGGTATATGTAATCATTGTGGCTATCACCACACCCACCACTTGAAACCTCTTTATTGGTTTTAAGAGTTTATAATTCACATGATACTATGCTCAGTAAATTTTGTGATCGCTTTATCAACTTCAACCTTTCTGTGCATCTGATAATCAATCATAAAATTCACATTGCACTGCTCTACAATATCTTAATTTTATATATAAAAATCATTACTTTTTATACAAACATAGACATGCAAGTACAAACACACTAATAAATTATCAAACCTTTTGAGAATCATTATGTCTATAAAGTAAAATTGCCTCAAACTTGGATCAGAGCCCCAAAATAACATTGTACATAAATCACTATTTTCGTTATATTCGAATTTGAATACAAGTATAAATTATATACTACACAGACACACAAATACAACCACATTAATAAATTATACATTTATTAAATAATAAAAAAATTTAAAATAATATTCAATAATAAAAAAATTAAAATTGAATATTTACATATATTAAGTTTATTTTTGGGATGAAGCCTTGATATTGCAAAATCATTGAATCATGTTGAATCCATTTTATTAAGGACTCTGCCAATAAAAAATTTGTGCCTTTGTCTTCTTCGTGCAATCTAGTAAACTGAATAGAAAAAATAATCTTAAATGAATTTATTAATAAAAATATTAATACAAAATCAAAATGTTGTCTGATTTTAACATGCTATATGCCATTTTAAAAAAGAACTCAAGCTGCAGAGAATGATGGTATTGGTATTTATATAGTCCTTTTGGTTTTCACACAATTTTAAAAAGGCAAAGAAATTTTAATTTCAACAAATCAGTGTCAGCAATGCTAACATTTACGAAATTGTTAAATGGCCTGAAGATGATATACCCTGATGGAATAGTGAAAATGTAGAAAGTACCATATATCTGAAGAAAATCTACAATAAATTAGGTGAGCTTATTGTATTTATATTAGTTCCTATTTAAGTTCATTTTTGTATCTTAAATGGGGGGGGGGGGTTTCCCTACTTTTTTGAACTTAAAATTCTATTGTGTCTTATATTTGAAATAATATAGTATTTTGAAATAATTAATATTTCATAAATATTTTGTGAAAAAAATAATGTATAAAAAAAGATTAGGGAATTCAAAATGAAGAAATAGAATTGTTAAAATCATTGATAGCAGGCATTATCTTGTAAAGAGAACCAGAAACAATAAAAAAGAAACTGATGAAGAAATTATTTTATTTAAATAACTAAAAAATAAAAAATTAAATAATAGTAAAAAAAAAATTTTTTAAATAATACTTTTATGTAAACAGCCAACTAAAAAGTAGAAAATAGTAAAGTAATCCAGCTAAAAAACATCTTGGGTTATTTTATAAAAGCATTTGAAGTCATAAAAATAAAAAATGCCTTAATTTTATGAAACAACACAACATGTTTTTTAGTCGGATTACTTTGTTTTTTCGACATTTTAGTAGACTTTACATAAAAGCATTTTTTTTTTTTAAAAAATGTTTTAATATTTTATGTTTAAAATTATATGCAAACTCATATTATGAATGTCCAAATTTATTTGTGTGCTTACTATTTAATATATATTTTATTAGTAGATGTAGATATGATCACAATTTTTGATATACGTGTAAAATTTTTTTATATCTGTATGTATGTATTTATATTTAAATGTATCCATATGAGTATGTAGTCATATACTTGCATATATAGGCATCTTGCATATAAATGTGTGAATGTAATTTTATTGAGGTGGATATCTACTTTATGTGCATTGTGTGTATATAGTATATATGCATGCATTTTTACGTTTGTTTAAAAACACTTTATTTTATGATATTGTATAATAATTTGTTTTTGCTTTTAGTTAACTATTATATATTTAATAATTTATTATATATATATATTATTGTTTTGAATACTGATTTTTCATGTATAGTAATAATAATAAATATAGTGTAATGACTAGAGAATTCTGTAGTTTTTATGAGGAAAGTAAAAAAATAATTTGGAGTTATATAATAATGGAAATTATATAAAGTATGGAAGAACGTATGATAATAATAAAAGAGGCTTATTGTTATTGGTTGTAAGGGCAAGAATTTTAAATAGCTGAGAAGGAAAGCAAAATTGGAATAATGATTGGATTGTAGATGTAATTTATATATATTGAATACTTATTTTTGGAGTATAGGAGATTAAAAAAGAATTATGAGCAAATTTTAAAGATAAAGGGAGTGAAAGAGATGGAGATTGATTTTTTATTTAAATCTTTAGAATGAAATTTAATATGAAGATAAGATATTAGAACTAGCGTAACTGTTTTTATTAAAATGGGATAGGAATAAATAAATAAATAAATGAGAGTGGAAAACAGTTATTAAGAAGTAAAAAGTAAATTAATTTATTGTGTTATATAATGATTTTGGAGGAAGAGAATATTTAATTTAGCTAGCAGTTTTTTGGTGTATAGCCTATGCACAGAAACTTCTGACTTTGTTTTAAGGAAAAGCCATTTTACTCTCATTAATAACAGAAAACTGAAGAAAGTTATTTAAAATAAACAATACATATCTTATAATAAAATGTATTTCTTTTTTAACTTAAATTTTTTATTATTTATAATTCATATATTATTAGTTATTGTTTGATCCTTATAGTTTTAATGGTTGTCGTCGATGAGCAGATATATCCCACTGGATGGCGCTGTTTTCGCGCTAAAACACATAAAAATGCCGTTTCCGCGGCCGACACCTTCGAACCTGCATTTTCTATAATACAACTTTTTTGTTGTGCTACAGATTGCAGGCCGCTATGTCGCGTCGCAGTACAGCATGTATGTTTTACGCAGCAAATACATTTTGCGAATTCGCACAGTTTATAAAATGATTACGGCTTGGGGAGAGGGTGTGTTTTTTTGAATTTGATGGAAATGTTGTTTTCATTGGATTTTTTTTTATTTTAAAGTATTGAAATGTTCAGATTTTGTAAAGTAATAATTAACAGACTTTTTACACCGTAGTGTATTGAAGTTTTAAGTAGTAAATGTTGACGAGATATATGAAAAAAGTTATTTGGAATTAGGTAACAAGTCAAGTAACGTACTGTTCGTAACATTGCACGAGACATTTTAAGATTGTACAGTGGATATATTTTTGAAATAAAAAAAAAGCATTAACACAAAAATATCCAGTAAGAAAAGTACAATTAATTGTACACTGTTTTTTTAAATGTCATAAAAAGCATATATTATAAACATTTTATATATATATATTTGTCATTGTTTAAAAAAGTTTTAGTTTCTTTTCTCAGACTACTGTTATTCTTTGTTGAATATAGTTTACGTTTATTGTTATCATTTATTTTATAGATGTTAGTAAAAAAAAATATTTACAAAAATACGATTTTGATATTTTTTATTTTAATCGTAAACCTAACCCTAAAACTAACCCTAAAACTAACCCTAAAGCTAATCCTATAGCTAATCCTAATCCTAACCCTAAAGCTAACCCTAATCCTAACCCTAAACGTAAACGTAACAAGTTTTACTTTTAGTTATCATTCTATTTGAAATAAAAACTAGCAGTAAACAAAATCTTCAATAGAAAAAATCTCCTATAGAAAATTGATTTTTTCTAATAAAAAGAAAACTAAAAAAGACGAATCAAATTGTAATTTGTTTATTTTATTTTACATTTATTATTATCATTTAATTTGTATACGTTAAAAAAAAAAAATATTTAAAATTAAGTAATATTTAAAAAAGACAAAAAACACATCAAAATGATTATAATTAACGGCCCATGAATAATCATATTTTATAATTTTAGCGTGAAAAGTGCGCCATCGAGTGGGATTTAGCAGCTATTCTACGAGAACCGTTTTAATTGTTTAGCAATCTTCTTCAGATCTGTAATTGTCAAATGTTACCAGTTATTTATATACCTATGTATTTATCAAAATAAAGTAGAAAACCATATAACATTAAAATATTAGCTAAAAAAAAAAAACAAATTTATACTAAAATTCTCTCACAACTGTGGTTAATGAAAATCAGATATTCTGATGTACTTTTTATCATTGTTCTAATAATATATATATATATACACACCTTCTGAATTAATAATTTTTATTAGTCATTGACTAGACTAGAGATTATCCAATAATGAATATTTCTGTTTGTGTAATTTCTTACATCACTCACACAAGGTAGGGACTGGTTTCTGTTTTAATACCTTGTGAAGAGATGTAATCATAAACATATGATCAAAGACATGTGAAAAAGATCTATGATCCCAAGATGCAAATTTCATGCTAAACCAGCACTCATCAGTTGGCCCAGACCACAATCTCTTACATATATCTTTATCACTGTTCCGTATATATATCACTTAATGAAAGTATATTAATAGATTTTATTAGTCATTCACTAGAGTTATTCCTTATTGGATAATCTCTAGTCTAGTAAATGATTAATAAAAATTATTAATATACTTTCTTTAAGTGATTTGGGTCAAAGTTGTGAGGGCTGCACATTTGACACTTATCAAATAAATTGTAGTAGTTTGCTATCTATATATACTGAACAGTTATAAAGATGTGTAAGAGATTGTCTGGACCAACTGATGAGTGCTGGTTCAGCATGAAATTTGCATCTTGGGATCATAGATCTTTTTCACATGTCTTTGGTCATATATTTATGATTACATTCTTGCGCTAGGTGTTAAAAGTAGATAGAAAATATTCCCTACCTTGTGTGAGAGTTGTGTAATGAAGAGTACACTACAGAAATATTCATTATTGGACACTTTCCGAATGTTCTCACATATATATATATTAGTGATAATATCCTATAAAAATTCTAGCTAAATTATTTATATGTAAAATTATATATGCAAATTTAACATAAAATGTGTACATGTTTGTAAATATGTATTATATGTGTATATAGATAATTACATTAATAAACATGTCTGTTGTTAAATATTTATGTGCATGTGTTAAACTTGAAAATAAAATACATATCAGTTGTAATTTTGAAGTGAATTATTAAAATATATAAGAAAGGACAATAGTTATAAAAGTGATTGTAAAAATAAAAAGTCAGGCATTCTTTTATTAATGAAAAAAAAAAAAGAGAATATTTAATACAATATGGCTTTTCCGATAAAATTTAATATAGTAAGTACATTTCAATTGTGTTATTCATTTTTCAGAAGTTGGGTCTTAAATGTTTCATATGAAAATGTGTAACCTTGATAAGCTGCTACAATAAATTTTGTTATAAGGTTAGCAAGCAATAGTGAACTTCCACCAATAGCAATAATATATGGTATCTCTTGATCATAGTAGGGTTGCTAGTTAACCTGTTTTGTTTTCATGCAAAGAGATCTTAACATGTATATATTATAACGGTCAGGGAAGAGTGGACTCTTACTCTATCTGCCGTACAGGGCGCTACCAGGCCATTTGAACCTTGAAAATTTTCGTAAGATTCCATTTTTATTCGACTGATATGCCCTAGTCGCTCGTCAAGGAGAGCTGAGAATTAATGATGTAAAATCTAAATTCCTAAACGTATTTCAAATAAAGAAAAAAAAAGGTAATAAATTAAGCCACTGCCAGTAATAATTACCCAAACATTTATTTATATACATATATAAAAATAAATTTGAAGAATAAATTATTTAACATTGCTTTTTAATATTATTATTTTTAACTTTAAGTTTTGATATCTGGGTAATTTCGCACAGATGGACAATTTATATAATTTAATATTTTAGAATGTTGAGCATAGATAGGCTACATAGACTACACAATTAAAAACTTCTTAAAACATTTAACCTCAGGCTAAAAGTTTGCAGCTAAACCAGTACTAGTTTCCTGATATACAGACGCAACCAAAGCAACATGTAGATGTTAGCATAAAACCATGCTGACAGGAATGTACATCTGCAGCATGATATTAATTAAAAAAGAATGATCTTCGTCCAGTACAGGAATGTGCATCTGTCTAGCGAAGGAATCATTTATATAAAAACGGAAAACGAAATGTTCCACGTGGAGGGAGAGCAGTCCTCACTGACTTATAGTCCCAATCTACATATAAAAGGAGATCAGTGGTGTGGCAAATACATCCACGTCCATAGCAACGCGATGGCTACGTCTTGCACGGTGCCCTGTATGCTAACATGGTTCATATTACACTGATATAAACACCCTTACATCCCTCTACCAGCATCGAATCAATTACGAAACAAATAGTCTGAAATTAACCCCATATGACCTAGCCCCAAACTTAATGTCTCTGCAGCCATCTACACCCAACTTTAAATTTAATAATTTAGTTAACTAACAAAACAACAACAACAACAAAAAAAGAAAAATGGAAATAATTGATTTGCAAACTTAATACATAAATAAAAAGATTATTAACTGATTTAGAGTCCTATTGCTGGTCAGATAAGAGTTCATTTAGTTATATATTTTTTTACGAATTAAACACTGAAGAGATATTTAAAAGTTCATGCTTTCCATGGTAGATTTGAAGTCCGTCTTGTCCATGATGCGTCGCACCCATCCTCGAAGTCCATTCAATATTTCTATCATTTCGGGGAAGACCGGTCCATTGTTTGCTGCCTTTCAGTAATCATCAATTTGGGAAGCTGCCTCAGCTGGAGCTTAACAGGAAATTAATTCATTGTGAGACCCTTATATTTCGGGTCTGCAATGCAGTTCATGAATCAACAGTTACTTCATTTGCTGAGTAAAAAGGCCCTCAATAGTTTAATATTTCATCTTTTATCATTTATCACTAATTCACTGGATCGATCACACATGACGTCCTTTGTTCTTATTTGCCCTGATATTTTCCTTTCTGCCCCATGTTTGGCTTGGTGCTTGCATTTGTCAATCTGCTTCAGAGTGGAAAACACAATCTTTTATTTTTATCTCTTATCTGACTGTCACATTACAAAGTGCCCAAGGACTCATTTGCTTTAGATTCATTTAATAGAACAATCACTTCCATTCACTAAGATTTAAACATGATTCTTTTTAAATATAAACTAATTAACATTTGTTTCTATTTTCTTTTATATTACTTTTTAACAAAAATACTAATCTTTAGATCTTTATTTTTTTAACTTTCTTTTAAATAATTTTTTTAATAATTTTCCATCTGTGCGATTATATATATGTTAAAATAACTATTTTAATTTTTTTTTACATTTTTCAAAAAATCAATTTTATTTACGATTATTTTCCCCATTTATTTTAATTTTAAAATAATGTAAGGCATATATATACCATTACAATATATATTAATTATTGACATTTTACTTTTTTTTTTTTTGCAGAAATATCACCTCCACTCACTACTTTTGACAATAAAAGCTCCAGAATCTCCTGACAGACCCCTCATTGATTTTAGTTTGGGTATTATTCTTGCCTGTTTTCCTATAAAGGAAGTCTTAAAAATTTTTAATTGCATTTTAGCTCAACAGAAGATTGTATTTTTATCGTCTTCCTATGCTTTGTTAACCCTGATAATGGAGGTAATAATTTTCACAATTATATAAGATCATTTTTAAATTTTATTTTAATTTTCAGAATATCTTACATGGAATTATTTTATATTTATTAGCATAACAGTATCTCATAAATGGATCCTCACCTTTAAACAAAATTTATCACTAATTTAATTAGGTGTTTTTTATTTATTTATTCACAAATGCATATAGCAACAAACTAACATTTTACTAGTATATAGGATGAGGCAGCATTACTTTATATTATTAAAACAGTTATTATTCATTAATTATTTTTTGTTTATTATCACAATTAATCAAACACTTATAAATCAAACTAAAAATAAATTAAAAACAAGAACAATAATATTACAATAGAATAATTTTTATTCCAAAAACATTTTGTGCAAGCATATTTATGCAAAAAAAAAAAGATATAATTTTTGATTTTGTGCTTCTTTGAATAAACATATTTTGTAGTGTTATGATACAATGTATTACTAAAATTGTTTTTATACATTTTCTCAAAATTTGCTAGTTCAGTAATTTAGTTTGAAAAAACATCAAGTATAAAAAAATTTTTTGTTCAAACACTCACTTAGTTTTATATGGATTTGATATTTTGTTGCAATCTCATTATCTCTCCAATATGAATTAGTAAAATTAAAATTTCATTTAAAACAATTTAATGATGTAACAATTTCCCCAAATCAAAAAAAGTAATTGTATGCTTTTTTTTATTAGAAGTGATACCATCATTATTATTTTTATCCATTATTATTTCACTACAGGATGAAGATCTTTCCAAGTATAATATAGTTTCTCCGATCCATAATTTCTTTTCTCCACGTTACACCAGAAAACTTTCTTATTTTATTTATCCGTCTCCCATGTGATATCTTTTTAAGTTTTTTTTTTATAATCTCTTGGAATCTAATTCTTCTCTTTTAGAATTATGTCAAGCCCAACCCCATTTCAGTATTTTAATTTTTTCAGTAATGTCATTGATAATATAATTGTTTGTTTTCTTATCTACATATTTTACTTTCAAATCCTTGTGCTCAGCTTTGATCAAGGTTTAGAGCCATTTGTATGAACTAGTGAAACACATTTATTCTTTTTTTTTTTGTTTTGTTTTGTTTTTAAACATATAGACATATTTCTTTTTAATATTAAGTTATTTCTGCAAAAGGCACTCCATTCAAATTTAATTTTATAATTAATTTTAACTATTATGTTTCCAATTTGTAGTTGTTAATTTTTAATTCATGGAGAATAAAGCACTCCATTCAAATTTAATTTTATAATTAATTTTAACTATTATGTTTCCAATTTGTAGTTGTTAATTTTTAATTCATGGAGAATCTTTATTATCTTCTGAAACAATCCATTGAGCATTTCTTTAATTTTTTTCTGTATTTATCTTTAGTCCTGCTACTTTCATTTGATGATTCTTGTAATATTTTTTGAAACTCTGAAGCATTATTTGGAAAAGCAACTAAGTTATCTACAAAATCTAAATGACTTAAATAATAACTATGTATTTTAATTTTTTAGCTTCCTATTTTAATCTATCAAATATTTCTTGTAAATTGCTGTAAAAGGGTTGGAAATATATAATTACCCTGTCATGCATTCTTGTCAATATTAATTTCTTTAATATCTTTGTGTAATCTAATCATTGCTGTTGCATTTTAATAAACATTCTTCAAAATATGATATATCTTTGAGCTATATCTTGAGTCCAAAGCTTTAATTGCTGTAGAAATACTTATAGAATCAAAGGCATTTTCATAAGCTATAGATCTAAAGCAAAATGACAATTAATCTCTAAATTCAAAACATAATGACAATTAATATTCATTGCTTTGGATGCAATCCATTATATTAAAATCACTTAAATTCTGCTTGTTTTTTTTTTTTGGTTGTATAGAAAGTGTTTTTAATGACATTTAACACTGCGAAAAAAAGATCTTGATTAATATTTGTTCATCAACATTCTAATATAAATAATAAAAGTGAAGAGAACTAGTAGTCACTATATAAAAAATGGCAAGACCATGTTTCCAGATAAAGGAGCAATATTAAATTTTTTCAATATTATAGTTCTATTCACTAGTGTAAAATGGAAAGTAGTAAAGCATCAAACTTATGGATGCATGCAATTTAAAAAATGTATGATTTGGTATATACATATTGTGTGATATACATATTTTTCAATATTCCTCAGATGAATTGCTTTTGGCTCATACTGCTTTTGATTAAATAAGGAATTACTTTTGTTTAAAATATTTATTACTATGGATTGCCTTTTGCTTTCTTTTATTTAAATACATTTTGAAAATGAACTACATTTTGCTTATTTTATTTATTAAATATTTTTTTCATTATAAAATATATATATATTTGTTTTACTTAATATATGCTTATATCTATAAATTCAATAATAAATGCTGACATTTATGCCTTACGCATTTACATTTCTGTGTATATTTCATTTGTTCTTAATATTGTGTGTTAAAAAATTCATATTGTTTTTTTCAAATAAATTATTTTTATTGTAACATGTGTGATTTTTTTTCATTTTGTTTAATATATTATTGATTAGTTTTTCTTCATTCAGTGCTAAATATGAGTAATTCAGTAAAACAAGTAGATTAAACCACTAAATATCACATGATCTCCATTCTTTATGCTTACACAGTGGCTAAACTCTCCATACAGTAGCGTCACTCAGTGCAAGCCAGAGTAATCAATGGACGCAAAAAGGTTTGGGCATAAAATTTCCTATCTAGTGCTTTATTGATTAGCTAATAAAATAAAAATTGGCTACTATAGAGTTGCACTAGATCCTAAGCTAGATGCAGTGCTCTCGGATCCAAGTCTCCTCACTGATGAAAGCCACAATCTAGAAACTAGTCTGGGGATATTGGATGAGTAGGTACTAGATAGAGATTTTATGCTCAAACTTTCTTGCAACCATTGATTACTCTGATTTGCATTGAGTTGCGCTACTATATGGAGAGTTTAGTTCTGTAAAACAAGCAAACTATGGATTATGTTAATACTATAATTTTAAGAGACTTATATTCTATTATTTCTATATATCATTTATTTTCTTTGTTTTGTTTTTTTTTGATTTTTTGGAAAAATAATTAGCAGACAGTTCACTGTAATTGTTTTTCTTATAGCCTGCTTAATGAAGGCAGTAAACAAATCGAAAATGTATATAATCATTACTTTCCGAATCCTTGACTAGATTAATTCATACAGAATGAGCTGTTGGGATTCATGCAGTTTTAGTGATAACTGCTTTTCTTGAAAGTGCTTACCTATAAAGGATTTTTTAATTTAAAGGAAGCTTCACTGGTTGATATGTAATTAACATATTTATATTTATTATTTAAAAGAAGACTTCCTGAATACATTATAATTACATAAACAACATAAGTTAGTAACTTAAAACAATAATTTTTGTTATTACAGAGAAATAGTACCAGCTCATTTACTTATTTTTCAGAATAATTACAACTTATGTCTAGTCAGATATTTATACTAATGAATCGAGCACTTAATTATCTCTGCTCATGATAATATAAAAGACTAACTTTTATTTTATTTCAATTTTATAATTATTTATGCAACTGCTATTGATAATGATTTTGCTATTATCATTATTTTTATATATCACTAGAATGCAAATATTTTATTAGGATTTTTTGAATAAACTATATTTTTTATAATCCTAAGTATTTGATTTTTGCTAAATAATAATGAACAAAAAAATGAAAGAAATGAAATGTATTACCTTCATTTCATTTGATTATGATATTCTTCATTTTATTACTAATTAAACTATTTGTTTACATAACTTTTTATAGATGTTTCTTTTTTGTCATCAGAGGACTGATGCTAATATAATCTACAGTCTAGCAGATATATTGATATTTTATCGTAGAGTAAAAATAAAAAATATGGATAAAAGAAAATGTCTAAATTTATTTTTGAATTCATATTTGCAAGAATGTATTAAATTAAATAATATATATATATATATATTACATAAAAATAATTTATATTATCAAAATAATGATAATTGTTTAACAAACAAAATATGTCAATGACAACTCAGAAGGCAAATCTATATCAAGTTACTTATGTTTATTTTTGAATTTGCATTGTCATCATTTGTTAGTGAATTTACTGTGAGTGTATATTAAATATTGCTTCTATTCCATATATATTTATTTTAATACACTTTTTTTATTGTAAAATGTATTATTTTCTTCATTTTATTTAATATATACTTATGATGGTGCAAACATTGTACAAAATAAAGGCAGATAATTCTTATGGATTTGCATTTTTACATATATTTTGTCATTGATCTATTTTTTATTAACTAGTATTGCTTTGGTAAATAAATTACTGCAAAATATATTTTTTTTGATTTTATTTAATATACAAATTCAACAATAAATGCAGATATTTTTTTATCAATTAGGTTTTTTTTTTTTCCAATCAATTCTATCAAGCTAGTAAATTGTAAACTAATTTGTTTTCTTTGTTTACATTTATTCATTGTAAAAAGTATTATGATATTTTTATTGCATTTTTAGGAAGTATTTGTAATCATAGTATATTAATGCTTTCTTTATTGATTTTAGTTTTGTTTTGCTTCTAAACAAGTCTTCATGTTAGCAAATTTTCTATATTTTAAAAATGCTTGTAATTATAAACATGTTTTTTTTTTTCAAAAAAAAAACTTCTTTGTGCTGATAGATATATATTTATATGAGATTAAATAAAAGTATAGACATTTTGTTAATAAAATTGATAATCCTCTAACTGAATTGGAGCATGTTCACCCTTAGATGCTTTAATCACTCTATGTTCAATATACTTTAACCAGATTTCTTTACACAACATTGAAATCCATTCTTAATCTTAAATAAAGCTTCTTTCATATATATGCTCAATCTTGCTGAAAATGACTTTTATGTAATTAATTATCTGTTAAAGTATTATGCAATCAAAAATTTATTAGCGAAGAGGGAATATTAGAAGTAATAATCTATTTTATTATATAGAATTGCTGGGAAACAGTATTGAAAAATAAGATTTGTTTTCTATTTAGATTTAATGAGCTAAAAATTTTCTTTCTGATTTTCCATTATATATATATATATTTATTTATTATTGAAATATAACAAATGTACACATCCGAGATATTTTTTTTTTTGCTTATATATAGATTCTGGTGATTAAAAGTTTCTAAACAGTATTGCTAGTAATTTATAAAATAAAAAAAATATATAAAAGAAATGTTTTTGTGTCTTGCATTAAATTTTTTTATAAAAACGAGCAATTCCTTATTCTAATGTTATTTATAGTAAGCTAACATTGATAATCTCCGATCAATCAATTTATAATAAATGACACTACAATAGGTTTCTGCTTTTGTGTTGTAATATATTATATGAACTGGAGAGATGAGTGATTAGGTTCTATTATTATATATGAATTATGAAACTAAATTTAGTTAGGCATAAAATTGTAAAATTTAGTTATTTGTTTTATATCTATAGTTAGTATTTTTATTTACAATTTTAATAATTTTTTTCTTTTCTTTTTTTTTTTTTAGGGATTTCGTTCCCTAATATTTCCTTTTAAGTGGCCTTATGTTTATGTCCCTATTCTTTCTAGTAGTCTCTTGGATTATTTAGAAGCACCTGGATGTTATATGATGGGTGTTCAGATGTCATTGAAAGATAGGGTGGAAGAGGTATTTAATAACAATGTACAATATTATATGTTTATCTTCTTCTTTTTTTTTTTTTACACTTTTCTTATTTAGTAAAATTATTTGCAATAATTATTACATATTTTGAATTTATAAAATTTTTATTTATAAATTGCTTTAAAAAATCTAGTTTTGATTATATCAAATAATATTTTTTAAGTAAAATACATTAAGAATAAACTTTTTTTAAAAATTATGGATTAGGGTATGGGTTGGACGTTGGAAATGAAAGAGATCAAAGGTCAATAGGTTGCTATTGGCAAAAAAATAAAATCCTATCTCAAATATCTGTTAATATATTCTGAAAAATATATATATAAAATCAAGAAATAGAGAATGGAAAATTAAGAAATCTTTTTCTTAATGAAGAGCCAACTTTGTTGGAAGAAGGTTAGCAAAAATTAGGATGTAGATACATTGAAGAGGAAAAGAGGCAATTTTCAGGAAGAGATAGAAAGATTTGCTAAGGAAATGATATTAATGTTCAAAATCCAGAATAATTCTGGAAGAATATAAAAGACTTAAAAAGATAATTGAAAATATAAGTGGATAGATTAAATAGTGCTAAAGGTAACAATAGAGATGCTGATTAAGATGAAAGAGAGTTGCAAATAAAAGAATTTTAAGATAGAATATGGTCTAAACAATATAAGAAGTTTAGAAATTAATTGGAGAGTGTAAGAAGATTATAAGGAGGATTAGTTGAAGAGACAAAGTGAGGAATTAGAAAGATTTAATGAACACATAAAATAAGTACATCCAAACATATACAATTTAGTATAAGAATGGATGACATCTTGCATATTTAGAAGATGAAAAAAACATGGAAAGAGAATTTATAGAATAAATGTAGTTATTACATCAATACCTTATGTATAAGAATATAAATGAGATATTATCATTATTGGAAGGGAATTTGAAAAAACCCTGGAATTTCTGTTGAGTTACTGATAATGCCTGGAGAAATTATTCAAAAATAACTCTTTTGGTAAATACTATATTTTAGAGTGGAGTATGAGTTAACTTACATAATCATTCTAATTCCAAAAAGATCAAATTTACTTGATTGCAATCAGTTCAAACTATTAGTCTAGTCTTATCTGCTTCCAAAATTCAAAAGATTCAATAGGTAGTTTTTACTTTCTAATGGAAAGAATGATAGAATAGAGAAAAACATTTTTTTGTTTGCTATATGGATTATGAGAAAGCATGTAATAAAATATGGAATAAATTTTTCCTGATACTCAAAGGATTGGTATTGAGAAAAACATTTTAAAGCTGATTACCAACCTGTATGTAAAATTAGTTAATGAATGGGGTTTCTATTTTCTCATATTTTTTTAATGTATTTTCAGAAAGAATGATAGATCAAATTAATGGAAAATATTTTTGAGGAATAATTAATTCCTTCAAATATGTAAAAATGATTAGGTTATAATTGTGGTGTCAGAGAATTCTGTACAAATTATGTTGAATAAAATTAATAAGAGAAAAAATATTAGCATGACAGAAAATATATATGTAAAATGAAGATTATGACCATAACAAAGTGACCTCATAGAATAAATATTAAAATTGAAAGGCAGGAATTAGATCAAATAAAATGATTTGTTATGTAGGTCAGATCCTAACAGAAGATGCCAGAATCACAACTGAAACACAATGGCAAAATTACTATTAAGAGAAAAACAAAAATTAATTACATCAAAGAATAACGATCTTGCATTTTAGAAAAGTATTTTTATGACTTATATTTGATTAATAACCTCCATGGATATAATACTTTGACATTAAACAAAAAAGAAATGATTTGCTTAGGTACAAAATTGTATTGTGAGAAATATTCTGTCTGTTATCTGTAAAAGAAGACTATCTTTGTTGGATTATAACTTACACACTCATAACTACTAAAAATATACTGGTAAAAAAAAAGAAAAGAAATAGACCAAGAAATGTATTCAAAATTTAAACATGCGAGGATGTATTGATAAATATTTAAGAGTAAAATACATACAGCGATGGGAAAGCCTTGTGGAGCTTCTACATGATCAGCTAATATTTATAATGATTTAGATAATTATTAATCTTTTTTCTTTTGAGATAACAGATTGTTTTAATGAATAATGGGTACATTTTTTTTTAAAGCCTCACAACTTGAGATTAATCCTTTTTTTTTTCTATTATTAAAAATGCAAGTGAATTGTCCTGCTGTGTAGATGATCTTTATATACAGTTTTCTTTGATATAGTGAAATTAGCAACTTTCCTTAATTATATTTGGTATTTTTTACTTCTGCAATCATATTCACATTCATTATTTTCAATGCCACATTAGTTGTTAGAATATACAATATATCTTATCATTTTTTAAATTTTAATCAGTTAATTATCAAAAATTTTATATTGTATCTGTTTTGTAGGAAATTAAGATTAAGAAGGAAATAAAATTAAAGTCTTTGCTTTCTTTTTTCTTTAATAGATTAATAAATTA
This sequence comes from Epiperipatus broadwayi, assembly GCA_028023455.1. Classification (NCBI taxonomy): domain Eukaryota; kingdom Metazoa; phylum Onychophora; class Udeonychophora; order Euonychophora; family Peripatidae; genus Epiperipatus; species Epiperipatus broadwayi. Next base: position 79,141 of record JAQFVV010001246.1, read on the forward strand.
TTGCTTAAATAGAAAGTTTATATGTGTCATAAGCTGTCAGTGCAGTTCTTAGTCCCCTCTTCCTCCTTTAAAATGAATTTAGTTTTTTCATAGATAGATAGAATGGTAGATAATTATGCAATATCATATAAGAGCTAATTTTGTTATCATTTAGTTGCCGAAAAGAGATTTTGAAACACTGGATTGAAATTGTACATATGCCTGTCATAAATGGAAATGTGATAGTTGATTTTGATATAATAATAGCTTGTCAATATTTTATTAGAGTTTTTGGTATTGTAACTGGAGGAAAAATGGAAATAAATAAATGAATCTACTTCACTAAGCTTCTATTACATATAAAGAAATTGTTAAATGACAGAAAGAATGACAAAAATCAATATTATAAGCAGATTTCATTTTGATTCACACTTTTATATATCCTTACAAACATTATTGTAAAACCAATCTTCATTTTCCATCATCTGCAAGGTGAAGGTCTCTGAGTTTAATCCAGTTTCTGCAATCCATACATTATTTCATATGTGCATCTCATATATGGTCTCTTTTTAATTCTTTTACATTCTCTTGAAATCAAGTTTGTCCATCTATTATTATCTCCTAGCAATATGTTTAGCACAGCTCTATTTTAGTATTTTAATACTTTCAGTGATATCAGTGATATTTATTCGTTCTCTCATCCAAATACTTTGCTTACAATCCCTTCTTGTTATTCCTAATATACATAATCACTGTACTTAAATCAATCAGTGAAGTCTAAAACAATTACCAAACTTTATTTATTAATTTTATTAGTTACTTAATACAAATTTTTAAATTATATTTGCCATATTACTTATAATATAATTTTAATCTTAGCTCCCTTTTGCAGCCATCTATTAATTTTTTTATTTTTCAATATTGCTTGTTATTATATAATTTATTTATTGGAAACAAATCTGTGGGATCTAAGGATAATACATATTCAGTAATAAAACTGTTTTTGTTATTTATGAATTATTATGCATGGCTTTTACAATTTTTTTTATTTTATTTATTTATAAAAAATATATTTTAAATATTACATCTAATAATGATTAAATATATAAAAAATCACAATAATTCTTAAGTTTTAAAAAGTTAAATAATAAACAAAGTGCAGAAGCACTTCCAATTATTGGCACATAATTATTTATCAATTGGTACAAACATAAAATTATATACAAATAATCCCCATAATGCTTTTTTCATGACAGCTCTATATTTTATGAATTTTCATGTTAATTCCTTGTCTATTGAGCAAATTACTTCCCCCATTAATATAAATAGCTTCTTATATCATTTTCTTGTGATTTTTCTCATCATGCAATACTTTTATTTTATCTAAATTAAATATTAATGTTTTTATGTTTTATGTATATGAACAGTTTGTATTTAATTCGGACAAGTAAAAATATTACACAAAAAGAAGAATTATAAGAAAAGGAGAACAAAAGAAACAATTTTTATTAATAGGGGAAGATTAACATGCTTAATAGATAAAGAACTAATATGAGAATTTATGAAACATGAGTTATAACATGAAAAGTTCAATATACAAATTATTTGTACCAATTATATGTTTGATGCAATTGGTAATGATTACATAACAATAATTGAAAGTGCTTCTATAATTTATTTTTCAAACACATATATAATGTTTAATTATTATTATTTATTTTGTTTTATACAGATACCGGGACTGGTTATTATTACTATTGACGAGTGCAATGTAAGTTATAGTAGTGGAGTTTATGTTCCTCCTCTTCCTGAATTTGCTCAATTGCAGGCTGAAATTGCCCTTTCTAAAATTAAAGTTGAAGAAAAGGTGGATTTGAGTGATAGGTAAAATATTACGAATAATTGATATTATTATTTAAAAATTTTTATTTTGTTTAGCCTGCTATTTTGTAGAAGACTTTAAAGTAACTGTCTTAGTGAATTACTTTTATCCTTCTCATGTAATTAATTGCATTCTATTAGAAAATAATTATTTTATTAATTAAATGGTCAAGAGATCATACAATATTCAAACATCATAAGAAAAAGGTCAAACTCAATACAGGAATCTTTAGCTCTCGATTCAGTCACTCTCACTGCATTAAGTCACTTGCATTATATTGCATTAAGTTTTGTCAAGGTCTTTGTTTTGTTCATTTGTGATGTTTTTGGTCTGCCAATGTCATTTTTATGCATTTCTCTTCAAGATTATCTAAAGTACATCTGGGTCTCGTTTTACGCGATAGATAGGTTCCTCAGAAAACACGCGCAAAAATAGACGTAACTTACCTTGAAAAAGGGGGGATACAGACTGTGATTTTTCAAAAATCGCGTAAAAGCAAAGCACTAACGTAAAATTACTTTAAAATTCATGCAAAAAAAAGTAAGGAAATAAAATATGACTAATAAAAAATTTCAAATTTGAAAAAAATTGATACAAGACAAACTTTTTTTAACTATAATATTTAATTTTATTCAAAACAATATATTTTTATGCATACTTTACAGTAATTTACATTTTTTAATATACGTTTTAATTATTATCACTATTTGCCGATAAACAGGTTCGTTTGCAAACTGGTAAAAAATCAGATTCTTCACAAGAGGAAATACAACTAGCGCCAACGTCACTCTCATGTTGTGTTAATGGTTTTCCATTATCGTGTTAATGGTTTTCTGGTGACAACGTAATTAGTAATTAATCTAACAACTAAAAATTAAATTCTTATTTTTGTCTTTAATTTTTTAATTTTCAATTTTAATTGTGCCCACTGCTATTACTCACCTTTTAAAAATAAACTTGCGGACACTAAATGATTAATAATTGATTACGTTCTTTTTTAAAAAGCAAAAACAGAATGTGATTTAAAATGCAAAATTAACACGTACAATGTTTGAACAAATTTACATTATAATCTTGTAAAATTTAATGTGTGTATACATAAAATGTGGAAATCATGATTTTAATTTCATTATTGCATAAGAGCACTGAAAATATTGAAATTACTAAGATGAAAGTCGAATTCCAATAATGTGCTATTATTTTCAATATGATGTAAGTGCGCGAAATGTATTATTTAAAGTAATAACGCATTATCGGAGTTCGACTTCCGGAGAAACGTGAATCGCGTAACTTCAAAATCGCGTTAAATAAATCCGCGTAAAAAGAGACCCAGGTGTAATCTCTCTATATTAATTGTTGCTCATTATATACTCTAAATGATTTATATAAAAAAAATTAATTAATTAACAAAAAATCAGAATTTGTTTCTAAAGAATATCAATTTTTGATAATGACATAATTAGTAGTGATAGCAATCTTACTTTTTATAAATGTTATTCATTGTTTTTAATAGTAATAATAACTCAAACTAATTAACTGTATATATTTTTAATACATGGTATATTAGAATATATATTGAGGTTGATTGTTCTCATGGCATGCAAGGTACTTTAAAGCTTAAAAAAGTGAAAGTATAAAAATTTATGGACAAATTTATATAAATATTTAAAATACAATCTTGAATAATTTTTGATATTTCTTAATATTTTTAAAATACTGCAATCATTTGAAATTATATAAAAAAGGTTTCTATTTTTTATGAATATTTTATTCAACTTCTGATTTTGACAAAATTGTACAATTTTTAATTTAACAAAGCAAAACGATTTTTGTCTAAATCAAGAATTTTTTTTTTTTTTTTTAAATTATGCATTTGTAATTAAAAATTTGAAAACTGTTTTTACTTGGAAGGATGAGAAAAGATTTTTTTTAATTAAGAAAGTTTTTAGTTTAGGTAATGCAAATTAAAAACAGAATAATTGTAATTTAGTTATAATCTTGTTTTTTCATTATTGAAGAAGGAAGAGTTATTTCATTCTCTGTTTATAAATTTCATTGTATCTGCTCTGAATAGTGGATCCAATTGAGAAGAATGTAGTAAGTCATTTTCAAAAGAAAGGCAGTTGTTGCTAGTTTTCACATAAGTTAAGTGCAGACTTCTGAATAAGAATAATGTGATGGCTTCTCTATGGCGTTTTTTTAGCTCAATATGTGTATGACGGATACTACTCACTGCATTTGAAGTTCAGGAATTAGGATAGAAGCTGAACTTAGTTGAGAACTGTCAGCATGTGCCAACAAACTATAAAAAAAGCCAGCCTATTGATAAATTTCAGTGGTAGACACAATGTATTGAAAGAAATTTGTTGCATAGGAATAAAAATGTAGACTAAAATCTATTTGCATTATTAAAATCTAAAGGTTGTAAATGATTATTTTATGCTATATGTTAGTTCCTTCTGAAAACAATATTATTAAATATCATTTAACAACCTTTTTAAATAAAAGTATAAATAATAATATTTTTGTATTGAGTTATCATCATAACTGATTAACATGTAAACGTATTATATTCAAAACTTGGCATAAACAAAGGTTATATATATATATTGTAACAGTATAGAGAAAAAAAGTTACAAGGGATGAAGCAAAATAAACAATTCAAATCAGCAGCAACATCAACTTTTGTGACTGAATATAAAAGAGACATAATATAAAATCCTTAGACTACTCATTATAAAACCATTACCAAACTTGATACATAATACTGATCATAATCTATTTTCTGGGCCACCAGATAGCATGAGAGTAATGACCATCAGTTAACTATTAATCACCATAACATAAATCAAGTGAATGGACTTTAAAGGTGACCTTTATTACTTTAATGCCATCTAAATAATTCTTAAAAAAAAAGAATTATATATATATATGTCTACACAACGATATATCCTATTTGTTGTTAGTCTGGAACTAACTTTTGAATTGCAAAGATCTTCATGTTTGTGAACAAGAGAATATACATATAACGTAAACTATTCTATTATTAAATAACTTGATCTGGAATAACCTAAAATAATTATTACCGAATTTATTGAATAATTAGAAAGAAAAAAAAAATAATGGTCTGATAAATAATACCTACATTACAAATTAATCATTCTGATTTTGACTTGCATAAATTGACATATAAAACTATATGTAATAATATTTAAATTGTAATCTACAGAATATAAAATATTCCAGTTAACATTATTATTATTTTCATTAATTATACAGGCCAATATTCTACTTTAACCAAATATAAATAATTTGATGTTAAACATACATATAATACTCACATATGTAATATTCTAATAACAAAATATTTCAGTTATTAATTATCTTAATTTTTAATCCAAATTATTTTTGTAATCTAATTATACAAATATATTTAAGTTCATTTTCAAAATCAGAAATTTCATTATATTTTTTAACTCTAAAACAAAATATTTTATGAATGATATTCCAAGAAAATATATCTTTTTATCCCTGAACCCTTATATACTTAGATAAGATTATTGGAAAGTCACTTTTATTTTCTTTCTGAATAATTTTTCTCATTAACTGGATAACTTATTCTGCTTATTCAAAAGTTGTTTATTTTTAAAATGAATTAGTACTATGCAGTAGACATCAAATATTCTTTCGTTTGAATAATAAATAGAAATAGATTTTAGTCAATGGAGTTAGGATTTGAAATAATATATCATTATTATTATAAATTTTACTCACTTGCCAATTTCCATTTGTGCTTCATATGTATATAAAAATCGGTAGCAATATGAAGGCTATATAATATTAGCTTTTGTCTGCACTGCTATTTCTATGCAACAATAAGTTTCTTCCATTAGTACATCTACATATATATATATATATATAACACATTTTCTGAATATCTAAAGAGGATGTAATATCTGATGGTATTAATGTGATGTATTAAAAAGTATATGTTTTATATAAATACAAAACTATAATTCAGCCTATGGTAAAAGCTGTGATTTTTGTAATAGTTTTATTTTTAATTGGTTACTTTAACAAATTTTAACATGCATGGTATTACTGTGAGCCACATACAATGCAGTATCAAACTACATGACTTCAATTATATGCTAACCAAAACTAAATGTAAATATGGTATTATAGCATCTATTTTTTTTACTCTCACTAAATATCCCACCTGTATGTACTCTAATCATATTTTCTTTGCGATTTAAATACTATACCTATTCATTTCTGTACTGTAGTTAAAAGCACATGTACTGATTTTTTCTGAGCATTTTTCCTTCAAAAAGTTTTATTTCATATTTCTTTTGTAAAATAACCATATTTTTTTAGAATCCAGAAATGTCCCTGGCCTATGGAAAGGCTGTCAATTTTATAATAGGTTTTTTTAATTGATTGCTTTAACAAATTTTGTTGCTTTGCGGAATTACTTGTTTTGAATAAAATTGCAGTATATTAATGGCAGAATCACTTCCATCCTTCGCATAAAATATGCTTTATAATAAAAATTAGAGATTATTAAATATAAAAGATGGAATTACTTCCTTTACATAAAATGCTCATAATATAAATTACCGTTTAGCTAGATATATTTATTTATTTATAAAAACAAATTAAAGTTTTTTTTTTAAATTTTTAATTGTGCATTTAACAGCATTAAGGACAAATGTGATAATTTTTTTTAATTGGTTGTGAATTTGGCACATGACAGCCTTGCTGACAAACATACATACATTCACATGGATTATATAGATTGCTGCCTTCTAGTTGAGATATGACACAAGTTTATAGTGTAAGAATTCATTAAAGGAGTTATAAAAAAAAATCAAGTTAAGTGAGAAAGATTTGAATCATTACACAAAAAGATTTTCATGGAGAGAATGTCACATAGAAGTTCGAGCATGAAATTGATATATGTAATAGATTACGAAAGAAAGAGTATTATTAATGTTTTGAATACATCTCGGCTGAAGCAGGATTATTTGTTGAATAAAGTAATTTCTTAATAATTAAATAATAATAATAATAAAGTAATTTCTTGATATATGAATAAATGTTACCATTAAACTCTGCAAAATTCAATACCTAGTTTGACACGACAGTTTATTGAGTATTTGAGTTTGAATTAGAATGTTTCCAGCACTGATTATTTACAACTTTTGTACCTTTGATATAATACTTTGTGTAGTAATTGTGGAGATGCTTAGAAAATAGTTGAATTTTCACGTTTGACAATGTTACTTAGTCTCGTAAAATGATTTATATTTTTGTATCTGAATATAGTTTTTAATGACAAAATGCTATTTTTTTGTATGAAACTTTATAAGATATTATATTGTATAATCAAATGACAGCCTCACACTAATACTACTAGCTTACATTCACTGTAATAGTGCATACAAGATCCCTAGATTATTTTCTAGCTACTTGTTTGCATTAATAGACTGCACATATTTATCCATCAGTCTTCTTTTATATCAATCAAGTTGATGATCTAAAAGTTGCTGTTTCCTAAGATTATGAACCCAAGACAACTTACTTTTTAGAAATATGGATTTGATACTGGAGCATTTAGTCTATATCTGAGGTCATATAAAATATTTAGTTGAGCTTAGGGTCAGATTTTTATAACTTGACAAGCAATTGGGCTTCAGTTTAAAACATTAGTATACAGTAAAAAAAAAAAAAAAAATTAATGGATGTGTCAAATCCAGTAGTCTTCATTAATAAAGGTCCATAATTCAAAAACTAGTCTGACTACTGTCCTAATGTTCATTAATTACTTATGCATACATTGATGACTCTAGAAAAGAATGATATTGAATGGAATAAAAGTTTCCAATAGTTACATTTAAAAAAAACCCCAACATATTATTGTTATCTTTAGAAATATCATTCACTTTTTGGTATGGATTCTTTTTGTAATGCATTTTGTTCACTTAACAATCACTTTCTTTTATACTATTTAAGCTAATGATTTGAAAATTTTGTTCCCTATGGATTTGAAATCAAAATCATTTACTTATTTGACTAAAAGATTCTGATACTAACTCAGCATATAACTGAGATTATCTACATAAATATTTAATTGAGTTGGATTTAAAGCATTAAAATGCTAAACTTTCAAGTTATAATATAAAAGCTTTATAAGGCAGAGAGGTTACTCATATATATATAAAGGAAGGAGGATCAAAAATTTTCTCAAAAAAAGTATTCTGTAACTTTTCTTAAATTATTATGATACTTATCTGCCGTTAAAGAAGTAAAGATTTTTAATAATAATGTAATAATATTTATAATATTGAATTAAATAATTAATCATTGATACAAAAGTATTTATTTGAAAATAAGTTTTTCATTTTCCAAAAATTTATTCTATGTTTGAAGTAACAAGGAGAGATTGAAATCCAAATACATGGATAAGAGTATAAACACTGACATTGTTAAAATAATTAAAAGATGAAATAAAGGTAGATTGAAGATAACATTAGATGTTAATAGATGGGCAATTGAAATCTTAAACTGGATTCCAAAAGTATGTAATAAAAGATGTAGTAAAAGATTCCATATGTGATGGATGTATCAAATTAGGAAGTTTGCTAGTTTGATGTGAAGATCGACTGTGAATGGGTGAACCTGAATTAAACTTCGAGAGACTTTCATTCTGCACTGGATCAATAATGGCTAAAAGTGATAATGATGATGGCAAAGATTTAAAAAGATTTTAACTTCTTTTTGTTACACTGTAACATTTAAGACATAATAAATATTGTAGCTAGAGTAACTATTATTTTTATAATTACAACCTTTATTTAGTATATATATACATATGCATGCTAAAACTGCATAAAAGGCTAAATATGTCATTATATTAAAAATTGAATAAGATAAGAAAAACTGACACAGAAAATTGGTATTTCATAAAAAATAGACCTACAAATATTTTTTTCATAGAAAGAAATAAACATTTATTTTTAGCGCTGTTTCTAATTGTAATAAATTTAATCAGCCATTTAAGCTATTGTGCGCTTTTTTCACGAGTGTTAAAGCGCACAATAGCTTAAATAGAAAGAAATAGTAAATTCATATGCCTGGTGTGTCTGGGAAGTATTTCAGTTAGTAAAGAACAACAATATTAGGAAGCACTATTTATTAAAACATTTTGATTACAACAAAGTTGATGGGGGAAAAAATATTGAAATAGAAAACTTGAAAAGACATTTTTATCAATGAAATTGCTCATATGTTTTATAAATTCTGTGAAAGCAAGTTAGATTATTTTTTTTTAAGAAAAGACAGAAAATTGAAAGCCATTTTCTGAAGGGGAGTTTATAAAAGATTGCATCCTAACTGCTGTAGAATTAATTTGTCCAGAATGTAAAAAGAAATTAGTCAAATATGTCATGATGAATAGTTACAAAGCAAATTACAAAAAACGTTGTTAAATATGAAACAGTCGGTCATTAATAATAATGATGTTACTTTATTTTTAACTCACAAAAAATTATGGTCCTCGTTTAAAAAGGAAAAGTTGAAATTGGCTTGCCAGTTAAAAAAGTTGCCCATTCCTAATGATTAGGGATAAAATAGTTAAACTTTTGATCAAATGTAGCAGAGTAATTTTTAAGTCTATAATTTTAAATATTCAAATGTGACCCTTGGCAGAAAAAAGATTCTTCACACCTGTCTTAGGTCATAGTCAACTTTTTTTCTTCTGTCTCCACCAACTCTATCAGTATATTCTATTTATTTTTGTCTTAGTAGAAAACTAACCCTTTTTCTAATGTACTTTTTATAATGCTTTATTTAATTGCCCTATAACAGTTTTGGCTGCCTAGTAGTCTTTTTCAGATATTAAATAAATTGTATTATATTATTTCTTTATATAAAACCTAGAAATATTACATTTTATATATATCTACACTTAGTATATATTGTTATTTATAAAATATTTTAAATATGTATGTGCAAACTTTGAAAGCAATATATATATATTAAATATATTTATATATCCAATATATATTATGATTAATAAAATTAATATTATTAGATCATTTATTACTTTAAAATATATCTGTATTGTTGTGGAAGTAATTATTCATATATGCGCTAGAATTGACATGCACTGCCTCCCACCAATAATTGTTTTAAAACCATAGCTATGGTTAAAGCTTATTCTTGAAATAAACATAACAATTTCTGGCCATTTCTGAATTAGAGTGTGAACTTATTATTAGCCTGATTATTAAATTTGCATATTACTTTCACAAATTTAGTTTATATATCACAGGGGACTATGATTTTAAAACAATTATTGATGGGAGAGAGTGCATACATCAATTCTAGCACGTGTGAAAAATAGTTTCTTCCACAATATTACAGATATATTGAAACGATAACTT